>JAVYIG010016076.1:0-32805 GCA_035222895.1 Strongylocentrotus droebachiensis | reverse complement strand
CCTCAAAAAAGTAAAAAATCTTTGAGTGACTGGTTTTACCATAATCATTTTACCCCAAAAAATATAGTGTCATGAAAACCGTTAGGAAAACGCAAAAATTGATTTTGATTTCTAATCATCAATATATATTTTTTTAATCTTGATAATCAGACAGGCGATCGGCTTGTAAATATCATGGGATTCATGTATGCACTAAAGCCAAAGGTTTATAATTATGATTGCAACATGAGCTAAATCAAGGATCTGAGACAAAGTTCTGGATCCCTTTAACTTTTTGGAGAATGTACTCATGAGATCTAGTATGTTGAAATGTTGGTGTCCGGAATTAGTTTGGGCGTCTGTTGTTAGTTTAGAACCCTGCTGTACAACTACATGTATAGTGGGTTAAACAGTTTCCGATGATGTATGGCTTTGCAACGTACTCCACTGATTCCAGGCCAGACTCACTCTTGACCCCTACAATGACCGACATGCGATGATATATCCAATGTAAGACCCCAAAGATGACCTCAGAGTTGACCTTCCATTTGTGTTTGTACATGTACTGTAGACACCATATGATATGGGTAAGATCATGTGAAGCCAAAGTAGGGGAGTGCTGGTATTTCGTCTGTTATCCAAGTTTTACCAGGGAGCTACGGTATGTCTCACCTCCCTGGTTTTACTCAGGCCTCTATACAAATACAAGCAGTATAGGTGGATTAACCCTGTATTAGTGGATTAATTGTGTACCAGTATTGATTTTTCTCTGGCATGCATGTGTGGCATTTACTTTAAAGAAATGTGTAACTCATCAGAAAGACATGAAGTTGAGATGAAAATAGTTGACTCATTTGTAATCCACATAATCACAACTGAGATGCTGCAGAAAAGAAAACAGTATAGAAAACAAATTTAGATACGGGTAACAGCCAAGTTTTCTGTAATGTATTGATTACCGTACAGAATGCACTTGGTCAGTATACTGTACGTACAGTGTATATCAAACTTCGGCAAGTCCAAGCTACATTGTACATGTCAGTTTCTGACCAGTAAGTCTTGGGTCATCACCCTTCTAGAGCTTGGTTCAGATCAAATATGAAGAAGAAGAATCAACTAAAAATACACATTTTATATCAAGTCATGTGTTTAAAGAGATAGTTAAGTTTTGTTGCAGAGGGCGCTACACAAATTTTTTGTTGTTGAGATAATGAAAAACTGAGTGTCAAATTTGAAAGAACATAATATTTAAATGACAAAATCATCTTTGTTTGATCAAAATCGGTTCAGAGACGGCTGAAATGTAACGATTTCTAATACTTGTGTACCACCACTAATATTAGATATTTTGAAAAATTTGAAAAAACCGTTGAAAACCGTTGAAAAAAAGAACTAACGCCTTTTACATCGTATTTCAGCCAATGCCGATGTTGGCTTTTTGGTTGGCATTTTCATGTTGCTTATATTATCCACAATCAGCCGGCTCATGTATTGTTATTTTTAATTAAATAATTGATTAACGGTCAGTCGGTCACCATGTGTTTTTGAAAGTGGAGCTGAATTGGTATGATCGTATTGGCTAAATTTCACACATTTTGGGGTCTGATTTTAACTGGTATATTAAAAATGATCATATACAATTTATAAACGTAAATGTATATGTTTGCCTTTGAAAATCCTGTAAGTGTGGGTGTAGTCATATCAACCTACCAGTATTACTATTACAGCTGTTTTTCTCATCTCTGTATTTCCACTTTACAAGTCAATTATTTATGTTTGCTAGTGTCTGGCTGCTATGTTACAGTGGTGTACATGTAGGGTACAAAATCAAGCTGTCATTCTCTATAATAAATTACCGCTACATCAACTTTTCATGCTGTCGATTGACCAACTTGCCAACTTGACCTATTAACTAAACATTATACATACAGTATATAGAAAGTACACCAATTCCTGTTTTAACTTTATACCCGGTACTGAATTAGAATAATCTACAACTAGAAGTGTTTAAAACTGTCCATAAAAGTGTAGAATACAATAACAGATTGTTGAACCACTATGGAGGTGAAAGGCTTAATCTCAACATGTTTTATGATAGTCTTACACAAATTATATGCGGTACCTTTAGGTCTTTAAAACATATTAAGTTGATATCGAGAGGATTACAGTGCTACGTACATGGAGATTGAGCTAATCTCTTTGAAGAGTTGGCTTGCCTAACCTTCTTGCTGATCGCGTAGCAATATTGACCTTCGTTTCAGCTGCCTCATTAGAGCTAACGATGACAAAGAAAAGGAAGCTGCCCTTCAATTAAAATCTTATAAAGGACAATCTTATGACAGGATTGATAGATGTAGGTAAGCTCGCTCGAAAGATCATCAATACCATTCAAATGATAAAAGGCAGTACATGTATATCATCTGTTTTGAGGCAAAAGGGCATTTCCACAAATACATTTAACGCAGAGTTTAACTCTGTCCTACTGTAGCTCTGAACAGGAGACGTGATGTACTTCTGGGCCTCGTCTTACAAAGACGTACGTTTGATCCAAATCAATCGCAAGTCCTCCAATCAATCGCAAGTTTGCAGTCTCCTATCTCTATGTACATACATGTAGTTGCGATTGATATCAACTCTTTGTAAGACGGGGCCCTGTATATTTTTGATTTGATTTGATTTGATTTATTGGTTTCTGCATCTTTTTTTTTTCTTTTTTTCATCATACATTTTCATGAACATAATATGGCTTGATAGTTGATGTAATATTTCAAGTGTATATAATTTTATACAGATAATAAACGATATTAAACAAATATATTGAATGCATAATTAACATACATTAGATGCAGGAGGGCTACAGAAATAAGCAAAGTGGCTTATATGTAAACGTTCATGGATACATATACATGTACATGTACATGTATCTTGAATATATGACTATATCTATTTTTTCTTTCTTTTTTCTTTTCTTTTTTCTATCAACTCAATTTTTGTTGTTAATTAATTTGTATTTGTACATGAATGTACATGTATAAGTGTATCCATATACATGTACAAGTTTAAATTGTTAATACCACAAATGTCCATTGTTAAATGGACAAATATACACGTGAACCTTGTGAACCTTATGAACCTTGTGAACCTAAGAAAACCCTACAAAGTATTTATATGGTTTCCAGTGCTTATTTGCATTTTATTGCACTAATTGCTCATTGTTGAGTGGAGTGTAGAGATTCAATTTCCTTGAGATGAAACCCAAATTTCACCTTCATTATATAAAATTATGTTCTTAATTGGCATCATGTAGAGACCCCATTCCTACATTGTATGTTTCAATTTACCTTGAGATACATTTACAGAGTCACCGAAGGGACAAATCTGTATTTATTTCAGATTATATCAACTTTCTGATGAAAATTTGGAAACTAATTATTTTGAGCACAGAACATATATAGGCATAGAATTCGTCACTGGTCTTACAAAGTTACATGTAGGCTAAGAGCGTAATCCAACCTTTTTTCATTGACATTAAAAGTTTTTGATTTGGGATGAAGAAAATATATCATATGTAACGATATTCATAACTTCTTTTTTTTCTGTCTAAATTTTTTTTCTTCAAACTATCACCAGTCTGCTTTCATGAATTTTCTACTCTCTTTTCGAGTAAATTGCTATTCATTTAAGATTGGCCGGATTCTCCTTTAAAGGTAAAGACCAGTTTTGGAAATGCCCCCCTCACAAAAAATGAAATGGAAGCTCTTATTACCAATCATCATGTGAAAGCATATATGTTTTGAGTGTCCTAGTTTTGACTAATACATGATGATAAAAACTACACGTACATGTACATGTAATTGATATATTTTGAAAATTATCATATCGATCCGGGCTGGATAGATATTGCGTAGTCCCATATACATCTTTCGGTGTTCAGTACTTGTAACTTTACCAAGGCTGGGCAAAATTTTGTATCATTTTGATGATTCCAGAACCTTGCAGTACACACCAGTATATAATGTATGCTAGGATTGCTAGATGATCAACCTTTTCTGATTGATTCCACAACGTCTCTTTCACAATGCAATCGCATGACCAGAACTGGTCTATACCTTTAAAGGTACTATGTCCCTTTTGCAGCCAACCTCAAATTATGTAGAACTTTGCAGGAATTATGAATATGTCATGTATGTCCTATCTGTGAAATTTAAACGTTAGCAGTGTCCTCATATTCAAATTATGCAAGGAAACCCGTTTACTTGCTAGACTTCACTGTCAGACACTATTGAGTGACTGACTGGCTTTTTTTCTTCTTTGGTAATAACATACATGAAAAGAGTTGTAAAGGGTACATGAGCATTTGTCTACATCAATAACCCACCTCTTGTGATGGCCAAGATTAAACTGATTGAATCTTTGCGCAGCATAAAACGTATGACCATTCGGTACAATTGTTTGAAAATCAAGACTATTACTTTGGGGCTCTATAGCCCTAAAGTCGATTTGACAACTAATAGTCGTTATTTTCCCACTTGAAGACATTTTCAACCCCCACCTTCTTTAGGGAAGTTCTAAATTAGTATTATCTTTCAAATGCAGTTGGAATTTAACTTTTTCATTTTTTTGGCCTGCAAATGGGACGCACTGCATATACAAAAACTAAAAATTATTCCATGTTTGTTCAAAGATTTTGCTTAGGAGGTGCAGTACTGTTCTACTCTTCATTTTAATATGTCTGGAGCTGTTTGGAGCCAGAACCCAAAAGGGTGTGAAATCACACAGAGTTAACACCCTTCTGGCTCTTAATTGACAATATTTGCTTTCACTTCCAAAATTCCTTCGTTCATCAGAATGCACAAGAGATATGTGTACACGTCGGCTTAAGTTGTACATGTTTTGAATCAATCCAGCTTAGCTCAGAAAAGCAGTTTTTGCACAAAATGAACTGACTGTATTCTACCCTGCTCGAAACCCTGAATTTGTAGTTATCTGACTTTTCTCTTATGATCTGATTTTTAGCCGTTTTTTGTCCTTCCTTGCTCTCATAAAATCATAATAATAATGCAACGCTCCCTAGGATCAAATAATTATTATACCCTGTATATAGGCTGATACAAATGCACATATCTTTAAACAATAATATATTTCCTTAAAATATTTAAGGGCAAAATGTTAAGTATTGTGTTTTAAACTACACACATTATATTCTGTAGCAACGGCATCAATAATGAAGTGGTACATCATATTTTGCTGATGCTGGATCTAACAAAATGAAGTTGCACACAAAGAAATAATACAATGATAAATGGGGTACATGACTTGTGCCTGCCTCATAAATCAGATTGTACCTTGCACATGATGCATTAGCAGATTCCATGCTCGGCGAGAGTTTATTTTTCCAGTGACAAGAGCAAATGCCAGTTCGCGTGATGTCCTGCAGATAGGATTGCCTAATCATTCAAAATAAATACGATGAACAGGGAGAGATGCCCATCTCTTGGATCTTCAAAAGTTCAAATCAGTTTCAAGGGTATTGAACATGTGTACAGTACCCATCTCTCTCTCTAGATGCATTTTCATTAGCTCGAACTAAAAGACTATTCCGCTATTTTGCAGTTTTCAAGGTTAAAATATTGAGCTGTTTGGTAGATAGATACGCAGTACTTAGCCCGATATGTAGCTTGAGGTACATGTAATTACCCAAAAAATCTTTTGGAAAAATAGCCAGCTAATTCAGAAAAAGCTGGCTATTTAATTATGTCCTGTCTTTTTAGCTTGAGACATGGAGATGCCCTTCTCTTACATCTTCAAATCAGTTTTGAGGGTATTGAACATGTGTACTGTCTTTTTAGCTTGAGATGCAATCTCGATCCTGGCTTGTACAAAGACCAGCCATTCGTTATTGTTAATACATTGTTAAACAGCGCCTTTTTAAAACTTTCCCGAGCTATAGTGCTAGACTGCTGGTCAAATAACGAAAAAAATCGATTGACACGATATATGTACAGTAGTTGTACATGTACATTGTAGTTCTAAAAGTATTGGATCTTTGAAAAATCATTGCTGCCGGCTTGTGAGCAATAATATTGTAAATCTACACTGCACTGTATGACAAGACCAATATCCATTACAATTCTTTATGCACTGGCTTTACAGGACCTATAGTTATTGTTATTGATGAATGGCAATGTAAATTGCCATTCACCTGTTGGATTCTTCTCCTTTGTATATTTCTTTTTCACTGTTTCCATTATATAACCTGTGTAGGGTCTAAACGTTTTTCTTTTCTTCTTACCAAGCGATCTATTACAAGGCGATCTATTACCAAGCGATCTACAGGTATTACCAAATGTGTCATGCCATAACCAGTACTTAAGTGTTCAACATAAGGACCGTGTACAATGCACATTAAAATTAATCATCTATTAGTTTCTGTAGTGACTTGCTTGAGCGGCGTTCTGCATCATTTGAAAACTTCAAAGGATGCGCACATGATGTGTCGTGCATTTTTTACATAGTTCAAAGTTCGCGATGGTAATAGTTCTTTCTTTGTAATATAGGTGCTCAACCACCATTCAGAAGACAAGGGCAAGAGACAGAATGCATGAATGGGAAGTGGCAAAGTCATCACCTCTGCCATGCAGTCTGTGTGTTTAAACTGTCTGAGTCACATTCCAATTTTAAACTCTATTAAAGGTAAAGACCAGTTCTGGTCATGCGATTGCATTGTAAAAGAAAGTTGTGGAATCGATCAGAAAAGGTTGATCATCTAGCATATAAGTATTGGTGTGTACTGCAAGGTTATGAAATCATCAAAATGATAAGAAATTTGGCCCAGTCTTGGTAAAGTTACAAGCACTGTACACAGAAAGATATATATGGAACTACATGAAATGTGCGTGATATCTATCCGGTCCAGATAGATATAATAATTTACCAAATATATCAATTAGTAGGCGGTTTCCCGGCAAAATTTGTATTATCACGTACCGTATTAGTCAAAACATATTCTTTCACATGATTGGTAATATTAAAGAGCTTCCATTTCATCTTTTTAGAGGGAGACATTTCCAAAACTGGTCTATACCTTTAAAGGTACTGTGTCTGCTCTAGCATGCATAATAAGCCCATTTTCTAGTAGGAAATTTGGAAAGGCTTTTCATTTTTTAAAGAACGTTGGAGCGGAAGGCCGCAGCCGCCGCACTGGACTGAAACTTGGCAAACAAAGTAAACAATACTCTGTATGAACTTGAAATATGGAGCATTTATTTGTGTTCATTCATGTGAGTCCCAGCATGAGGGTGGTGTGTTTAAAGGGATTGGGTAACTTTGTCTCAGATTCTGAAACAAAATCCTGGAAGACCTGGATTTAGCTCATGCTGCAATTGTAATTATAAACCTTTAGGTCAGTCAGGAACCCCATAAAATCGCCTGTTTGATTATCAATATATTTATGATTGGAATCAAAATTTAAAAATTTGTTTTCCTAATGGTTTTCTTAACACTACAATCTATTTGCGAAAATGAGTATGGTAAATTGCTTTTGTCACCCCTGACCAGCAGATTGTATCCTTCTCTCTATCTCCTCTCCACTTTCCTAAAGCTGTTTGAATGTATTATGAAATGTCAATGTATTATCTGATTGTTATACTCACTGTATGTTTTCCGATTGGTCAAATAAATAATAATAATAATAATAATAATAAAAACCAGTCACTCATTTTTCTCCTTTTCAATATTACACCATATCACAGACACTGATAACACGTAGGGCCATGCATCTGAGATTTAACATTGTTAAACGATGCCTTTAATTAAAGAGAAGGTTGAGTTCTGGGAAGAGGTGAAAAATAATTTGTGAGCGTTATCATTATTATTATGCAAGTGTGGAAGAACATCAGATAAGACATGTTACCTGAAAAGCATTGCTCTTCAAATGCCTTTTTATTCTAAATATGTCATGTAACATCGTAAAACTCGTAAAACTCGGGGGTAGGATTTTTACGCCACGAATTCGTGTAGTCCCATATACATCTTTCTGTGTACAGTGTTTGTAACTGTACCAAGACTTGGCCAAATTTCTTATCATTTTGATGATTCCAGAACCTTGCAATACACACAAATTCTTATATGCTAAATGTCAAACTTTTCTGGCCGATTACACACCGTTTCTTTCACAATGCAATCGCATGACTAGAACTCAACTTCATCTTTAAGCCAAGTGAAAGCTGTATGTGGGACTATCGGTATATATGTACTTCATAGTAACCCTTTCAGGTCAGGATTTATTTTTAGGGCTAAATTGATCGCACATTGTTATTCAAATTGGCAACAATAATATTTTTAAATGTTTCAATGAATTCCTTATTTTTGCTTGAAATTCTTCTTTTTGCCATCATGGTTCCTTTTTTTGGTCGCACAAGGTTGGCAGCTCTGATCATCCATTTTGAGCCAGAGTAGGGCGTTAAACTCATAATAACTCTGGCTCTGAACAGATGATATGAAATTAAGTGAGAGCCATGGCAAACTTTAAATCATGAGGCATTTGTTATCTACCAATCAGCATACTGCTGTAGAAATCATGACGTAAATGAACAGAGACGCACATGTTTTGTCAATTTTTTAAAATTTTATCGCACATCATAACAAAGGTCAAGAAACATGTGGATCATCATGATCTGGATATCCTCAAAATGGAACTACTTAAAAACTTAATTGGCCAGTGACGATAGTAATTAGCAGTGAATTTATTTGCTACATGTTGTGGTTAAATTTGGTAAGATTTTGTAAGTTTTCTCGATAGAAATGCAATAACACGTAATTTGCTGAAAAATTAAGCCATTTCGTAAATACTATCTATGCATGGGCAGATGAAAGTCATTTGTGATAAAATTGTGAAACCCACCGAGATGAATACGTGCTCATGTTACGTAATCATTATTCATGTGTGCACCTACGGTACATTCTATGATACAAGAGGGCAAACAAAAGCTTTTCATGAAGCAGATACATGACTTTGGCATTGATTATTTTAAAATACACAAATTGGGACTTCTCCATGAGTAAAAGATCTGTGGATATATGTGCAAACTACGAAATGGTCTACTCTATTGTATAAACATTTCTGTAAACGGACTTTACCAACTCATAATATGTGTCCAGACGGGTCAGACATATAATTTTCAAACAGTGAACCAATGAGTTTACAGTTTTTATTTTACAATCTTTCACAAAATGGTTTCATTTTTCGTAAAGTCCAAAGGCAAATGTAACAGACTGTGTGTGGCGTCCTGACATGCAGCTCATTGTCCATGATGCTAAAAATCTCCCTTGCCTGATAATACATGATGTACCTTGACTTGCCCCAAGCTACATCCACCTTGATGCGGAATGTCGTCTATGACTCATAACAGACACACCATTTCACCGTCTTTGTCAGAGAATATGGATGATCTTGTAATATATCAGTATGACCAGGGGCAGAATGGTCATTACTTCATGTAACTTTAGTATAAAAGATACAGGAATTCTGGTATGAATGTACATATAATTACATTTTGAAAAGGACTGTTTAAAAGTCATTGAGAGAGTTAGATACTGAATTAGGGCCGACATGAACATTAAATACAATGTAATATATTATGTTTCCCGGGATATTGCAAGCTTTTGGAATGATCAAAATGATATAAAAATGTTTTGCTGATATCTTTGAAAACCAGTGAAAGGCACTGCACAAAGAAATGGATGTATGGGACTTAAAGGCATCGTTTAACAATGTAAAATCTGAAATACACAGCCCTACGTGTTATCAGTGTCTGTGAAATGGTGTAATATTGAAGCCCTAAAAAAAAATCACGCTTCAAAATGATCAAAAAGTGCCTCAAAAGAGGGGAAAAAAAATTGAGTACGGTAACCAGTTTTACCATACTCGTTTTTCCCAATAGACTGTAATGTTATTTAAACCGTTTGGCAAACGCAAAATTTGGTTTCGATTTCCAATCATAAATATCTTGATAATCAGACAGTCAAATCGGCTTGTAAAAGCCATAGGGTTCCTGACCAACCTAAAGGTTTATAAATATCATTGCAGCATGAGCTAAATCCAAGATTTTGTTTCAGAATCTGAGACAAAGTTACTGAATCCCTTTAACAATTGTACACTTGGCATCTAAATTGTATTAAAAGTTTCAAACTAGTCGTACATGATTATTAGGGCATCTAGAGAGCTATTCTTCTTTTCAAGTGAATTTTCTCTTGATGATATTCTTCCTTGCTGACATAATTTTTTTTCCTTTTATGTACCAGAACCCCCCCCCCCCCCCCTCCCCCTCCCCGCTTCTCTTTAAATCTTTAAAGGGCATTAATTGGTAAACATGTAGTCTGGGTTTTTTCACAAATCGTTACTTGTTTTTCTGTGTAAATTAATGGCAGGTGGGGATGAAGAAAAAAAAATTAACAGTACATAGCTATCCGCAACAAAGTTCCTTGGCATATTCACTTATTTGGGTGTTGGACATAAATACATGTAAGTGATTTTCGTTATTTTGTGCCAGCGGTTTACCGGCGCATACATGTATGTGAACGAGACCTTATGGTACAGCTAGGGACCAGTGATTATCCTAGGGGCTATACCTATGAGCCCTCCTATAGTGGCACCCAGGAAAGTTCAAGGACATTATTGACATCTCTAATGGATAGTGGGCCATCAATTATTTAGAGATCGTTACCTGCCTGACGTATAAATAAATTGCCAGAAAGTGTGACTCTAGCTCCTGGCCACGTTATTTGCTAATAGTAACAAGGGGTACTTTTTACCTTTTGAGGAGACTTCAAGTTCAAGAAGCAAAATCATGGGTATTATAAACAACAAGTATACAGGCAATAGGAATAAACACACAGAGAAATCAAAGAATTTAGATGAAGCATGGGTTATGTTTACTTGTAAATGTACCTAATTTTTACCAATAATATATGAATTATTATTATTGTCATTATATTATTGCATTTTTTTTTTTTTTTGATGGAAGGTTGTTTCCAAGCTTTCCTGCTTTAAAAATTGCCCATTTTTGTCTCGCCTGCGTAGCAAAAAGCGAGACATAGGCGCCGCTTTTCCGGTGACGGCGACGGCGGCGGCGGCAGCGACGGCGTCAACATCAAAAACTTAACCTAAGGTTAAGTTTTTGAATTTTTGATATAATTTTTAAAGTATAGGTTCTTAGTCAATGAAACTTGGATTATAGGGTAATCAAGTATCCCCAATCATGTGAGTAGAATTTCAGATCACATAGTCAAGGTCAAAGGTCATTTCAGGTCAACAGACTTGGACTATGTTGTAGCATCATCATCGAAAACTTAACCTAAGGTTAAGTTTTTGAATTTTTGATATAATTTTTTAACTATAAGTTCTGAGTCAATGAAACTTGGACTATAGGGTAATCAAGTATCCCCAATCATGTGAGTAGAATTTCAGATTACAAAGTCAAGGTCAAAGGTCATTTCAGGTCAACAGACTTGGACTATGTTGTGGCATCATCATCAAGATTTTCAAAATGCTTCGTTATTTTTCAACCGATTTTGATTCTGATTGTTTCATATGATAGGGCTAGGAGGGGGATTTAAAACTTGTACACAGAATCGTGAAATTCATTATCTATGCTAATTTATGCAAATTTATTTGAAATCACAAAAAATGCTTCTTCTCCTTCATTTCTCGACCGATTTTGATTTGGTTTGCTTTATCTGGTAGAGCTAACTTTGGTACACTAAACTTCTACACCAAATTTTGAAATTGTTCTCCATTAATTAATAATGGTAATTTATGCAAATTTTTTCCAAAAATAACAAAAATTGCTTCTTCTCCCTCATTTCTTGACCGATTTTGATTTGGTTTGCCTTATCTGGTAGAGCTAAATTTGGAACACTAAAGTTCTACACAGAATTTTGAGATTTTACTCCCATTGATTAATTATGATAATAATGCAAATTTATTCCAAAAATAATTTAAAAATCACAAAAAATGCTTCTTCTCCATATTTCGACCGATTTTGATTTGGTTTGCTTTATATCGTAGAGCTAACTTTGGTACACTAAAGGTCTACACAGAATTTTGAAATTGTTCTCCATTAATTAATTATGGTAATTTTTGCAAATTTATTCCAAAAATAACAAAAATTGCTTCTTCTCCCTCATTTCTTGACCGATTTTGATTTGGTTTGCCTTATCTGGTAGAGCTAAATTTGGAACACTAAAATTCTACACAGAATTTTGAGATTTTGCTCCATTGATTATTTATGGTACTTTATGCAAATGAAATGAAATTATGTCCCTTCAAGGGCATCACATTTTTATTTTTTGACCAGTTCAAAAGTGTACCACGATATTTGTTGTTGCGAGATGCGGATGAGCACTACAATGTACGTCATTGACGTTCTGGTTTATCATATTGAATTGCGTTATGCAGGCGAGACCGCCGAGAGCGTTTCCCTTGTTAATGAAAAGATGTACTGTACATAGACCTATTATACTTTGGAGTATATTATCAGTCAATTAATAGATAATTGTAGGCCCATTACCTTACATGTACATCAATGCAAAACAAGTCAGTTACAGCATACGGTACTTGGTTCCCATAATTTGCTCAGATACATTTTATCTGTTGAAAACCAAACGACTTTTAAAAAAACACGCTCCAGAGGTGGGTTTTTTTTCTTCAATTCAGAATTTTTGGTTGTGTTTATGAGTACTATAGTTGCCTACCAACTTCCAACAAAACTCCGGAATCAATGTGAGAAAAACTGATGTTTTTTGCTTGCAGTGTAAATGCCAGTAGTAGAGGAAGTGATGTCAGATACAGATCACTGTGAGCTGCTGTGATGAACTCCTGGTTAGAAGTGAGCTCATCTTCTAGCTATTTGTATGACCATCATACAATGAGACTTTTATTGAATGATGAATACCCATGGCCTTGGGTCAAAGGGGTTCCCCAAGCCCCAAGCCTCTTTCAGAATGTGAAAAAAACTGATGTTTTTTGCTTGCAGTGTAAATGCCAGTAGTAGAGGAAGTGATGTCAGATACAGATCACTGTGAGCTGCTGTGATTAACTCCGGGTTAGAAGTGAGCTCATCTTTTAGCTATTTGTATGACCATCATACAATGAGACTTTCATTGAATGATGATGACTACCCATGGCTTGGGGGTCAAAGGGATTCCCCCAAGCCCCTTCCGGAATCTGAGAAAAAACAATGTTTTTGCTTGCAGTGTACCGGTAGGTCTAAATGCCACTAGTATCGTTAGGAAGTGGTGTCAGAAACAGATTATTGTGAGCTGCTGTGATTAACTCTGGGTTATAAGTGAGCTCATCTTCTAGCTATTTGTATGACCATCATACAATGGGACTTTCATTGAATGATGATGACTACCCATGGCTTGGGGTAAAAGGGGTTCCCCCCCCCAAGCCCCTAAATGCCCCCCCCCCCCCTCCATTTCCCATGAATGTTAATATGATGTGGCCAAGCTCTTGCCTTAGAGAACTTACCACAACATTAGTCACAAGATGAGGTTATTCATTAGAATGTGGCGTCATGTAGGCCGTACATGCACATATCACTTTCATTTCATGAGTTTTTGTGAAATATAGATGTATCAAGAAGGTGATGGCATTACAAGTAAGTGTTTTTTAAGAATTTGATCAATATGTGACATTTAAGTGTACCAAGCACTTGGAAAAAAATATATTTGTAGGCCTACAACTCGAACATATAAAACCAACCTGCTCAAACTTTGCCTGGTATTCTATTCTATAGTATGGAATAAATAAAGGATGATATATTAATAACCCTGTATACAGAAATGAAGTGTGACATGTGTTCTGCGTTCGGCCAGGGGAAAAAAATAGGGGGGGCACTTTTCAAGCTTGCTTGTATGAAAATAACACTCTTTAATTTGGTTTGCATTAAACTCTATGCAAATTTTGGGAGCTCTTTTATGACTTTCGGGGGCTAATTCGCCCCGAGCCCTGTGTATTTTTTTCCCTGCGTTCGCCCTTTTCTATGCTAGCGTGATACACATGCAAGTGAACTTGTCTAGTCAACAAGTTGTTTTACTGTTTTCTTACTGTAAAGTGTTTTTACACTAAAAATACCTATTTGTGGGAGTGATTTATGAAGCCCATATTTTAAATACATTGTAGCGAAACCCCTTACATCAAGAGCAAAACATGTTTTGATCATTAGTAAACTTTTCAGGTTTCTAAGGGAAATAACTCCACTATAATGACACAAAAAATATGTACTGTTGTTCATTATTATTTGTCTTTAAAATGATCCAGTGAATTTTCAAGTACTGATTCATTTCTAGATTTTGCAAGACTTCTGAAATCCTACACATACAGTCAAACTTGTCTTAGTGGCCACCTCTCTATAAAGGCCATCTGACTGCAGGTCCATGCATTTTGTTTCCCACAGGAGTGAAATGTGTATTGTAGAACCTGTCTAAAAAGGCCACCTGTCTACAGTGTATAGTAGTGGCCACTTTTCATACACATACAGTCAAACTCGTCTTAGTGGCCACCTCTCTATAAAGGCCATCTGACTGCAGGTCCATGCATTTTGTTTCCCACAGGAGTGAAATGTGTATTGTAGAACCTGTCTAAAAAGGCCACCTGTCTACAGTGTATAGTAGCGGCCACTTTTCTGTTTCCCTTGGGTGGCCTTAAAGGTAATACAAAGTTTTGGGAAATTTTGAAAATTGGGTGGATAGTGAATCTTTACAATTTTGATATATTTGGATGCCTCTGTGGATGTATTATAAGCACTAAAAAAATTAGCCCCTAAAACACTTCTGTTTTCGAGAAAAATTGAATATCAAAATTTACCGGTGCTCCCGGTAAATTATGATAAATTTCAAATAGCGCCTATGGCTGTATAATGTTAGCTGCGACCATGAAAATCTCAGAATATGTAGTTGGGATATATAATTTCCAAATGGGAATAGCTAATCGGTCGATTTTAGTCAAGAAACATTGTTTCATAGCTAAATTAATATCTTGACCTTGAGAGGGAGCTATACAACATAAAGTGTTTATTATTTATAATTTCATAACTTTAGACTCGATTTCAACCGCGTCAACGATCAATGTATATTGTAGGAACGCATATGCTTCCAATATGTTAATTTGAACCAAATTCATGACCCCATACCAAAACTTTGTAATACCTTTAATAGACAAGTTTGACTGTACATATTAATTTGTTTATTTCTTAGCATTCGCTGTACACGTAGCATACTTGTTTACACTTCAACCCGCATAGCTGAAATGTATTTGTGTACCGAGCAGCTAATTAACTGCTCCTTAGAATTTGAGAATTTGATAGGTCAGGTGATTTACAATTAGTAGCTGGTTTAAACATCAAGTGCATGCACGGTAATCAATCTGAATCTGAGCCATTTGTCCATCAAGGAGTTCCTCCGAGTACATTGATCTGCGGTATACCATATCAATGTAATATTTTAATTGCATCAAGGAGCTGCTCTTACACAGTCTCAATTCTAAGACTAGGGAGAGTATGACATGGGATGCGTAAAATCCCAGCTATGAAATCCCCATGAATCAGTATCTAGCGGAGAGCGCGCTAGTTTGTCAGGCTCTACATTCAAATCATTAAAGGTACATGTGATGCACAGTTTTGATAAATGTCAAAGGGATAAGAGATTCATTTCCCAATTTGTGTTTATTTTGGTAAACATGTAACAGGGGATTTATCAACCACACATCCCCCAAAATGTTCACTTCCTAAATTGGAACTGCATTTTTGAGAAATAAATCATTTTGTGTTGAACCTTAAGGATCTATCTATCACTGATAAAAATATTGTGCAATTTTGCTGATTATTTAATATTCAACGGATGAAATCATTTCATAACATATGATTCACAGATAACGTAAATATCTTTTTAAAGAAAGATATAAAAGAGAGAATTTCGAAAAAAGAACAATGATTAATAAATGGGAAATTAATGGACGGATATCTTACAGTCCAACAAAATTCAAAGCTAGTTTTTATTTCATTTTTATTTCATTTTTATTGTATGCTTTGACTTTGCATGTTTCTATGAAAGAGGTGAATGAATTTAATACAATTTAAATAGAAAAAAGTTCTGAATTGTAATTATCGATATGATATAATTTTTTATTTGCATTTTATATTCAACAGAATGAGAACACCAAGATTTCATTAAATTAATTATTGCGACCAAAAGTATGTACATTTACGTGCAAATGCATGAATAACCTTTAATGTGATTGAGAGAAGATGAGTCCAGTTCAGACATGAATGATTGTTTGATATCTGTGAAGTGATAGCTCTATCTATAGGCATACCACCATGAAGGCTGGGATAGATCAATTCAGTCAGTGAAAAAAATACACAGGGGCTCGGGGCGAAATAGCCCCCAAAATGCCCAAAAGAGCCCCCATAAATTTACATAGAGTTCAATGCAAAACAAATTTTAGAATGTTATTTTCAGGCAGGCAAGCTTGAAAAGTAGCCGCCCAAAAATAAATGTTAATTTTTTCCCTGAATTCAGTCATAAACTCACTTCATCATATACCTACCTGTATGTTCATGTGGATTTGTAAAGTATTGCATCATTTTTATTTTGAAGGGGGATATCATGCTTCTACATGTATGTGATCTGTCCTTTTTAGAGAAAAGGTAGATTTAGTTGGGCAAGTCAATTTGTTTGGGGGGTGGGGTATATTATATAAATTATATATATATACATTGTGTATATATATATCATATTACTGTTTAAGTGTCAATGCAGCTTTTATTTTTCTCAAAAAGATCCTCCAAAATGATTTTCTGCAGCCAAAATCAAAAGGAAGAAAACATACAAGTTTGTGAATATGCAGGTGTTTACTGTTTACAGTGATTAATTACCATCAAAAGTCCTTGTAAGGCTAGAAACGAGAACGTTTATTAAAGCTCAGTAATTAATTTTTACATGACGGCTCAATATTAATGATGTTCATAAAGTCATACAATATACTGAAGCTCAGGCACTTACACTTTTTTTGGTTGTTTTGAAGTGCCTGGGCACAAATGAAGCAACATAATTACATATTTTTAAGAACAAAACATCCATGTGTTTATTGTGTACGTGTACGCTGATTTATGCCTCACGGCTAGGATATACATACATTGTAAAAGAGATGACAAGTACTCTTTTATTCAGTACTGTACATGAAATGATATAAAACCAGCAACTTTCTGAAGTGATCCTTATTCTCGAAAGTTCCATGACGTAATAGTGCACAAACAGCTGTGGTTCATAATAAGTAGTAGTTGTAGTGATAGTGGTAGAGGTAGGGGTAGTGGTGGTGGTGGTGGTAGTGGTAGTGATGGTAGTAGTGGTAGTAGTAGACGAAGTAGTAGTAGTAGTAGCAGTAGCAGTAGTAGTGGTAGTGGTGGTGGTAGTGGTAGGGGTAGTGGTGTTGGTAGTGGTAGTGGTAGTGGTAGTGATGGTAGTATTGGTAGTAGTAGTAGTAGTCGTAGTAGTAGTAGTAGTAGTAGTAGTAGTAGGGGGGGTGGTGGTGGTGGTGGTGGTAGTAGTAGCAGTAGCAATTTGGCAAAGACAAAGTTAAGAAAACAACAACCAGTATACTTTAAAGAGAGTTACATGGATGCTGGGAAAAGAAAAGATTACTACAACCTGAAGTAGGCTACTTCTTTTCCAGCCCGTGTGACTGAATACATAAATGACATGGCAAGTGCTCTTGTATACAGTACATGATATGATAAAAACCAGCAACTTTTGGAAGTGATCCTTATTCTTGCAAGTTCCATGCCATAATAGCGTAAAAACAGCTGTGGTTCATAATTTGCAAAAAGTTTATATAAAACAGTTTCTGTTTATACAGCATATAGCATAGAGAGGATCATCATCATATAACTTTGTATATCTGCAGTTTATATAGCATCTCTTGGACATTTCCACTCAATGTCCAATTTAATTAGAAGAATTCTGAATCTCTCTGAAAGATCATGTTTGCTACGATTCTGTTTTATAACTCACCACATATCCAAAACAAATATCAAGGAACAAAGACCTGGGTAGTTTTCTCTTAAATGATTATTTTATGATCTTTTTAATGATCAGTAAATAAACTTGAAACCACAGCTTTAGGCCACCATGCTTGTACTTTTGGACTTTATATTATATCTCAAAGTTATTTGAAATTTCTATTGTAATTTTTGTATTTTATATGCTTGAAGCTGGCCTTGAATCTCTAAGGAAAACTAATGAACGCTGTCCCGGTAGCACCCACGACCCTCTTGCTCTAGCTCTCTTGCAGGCAAAGGTACATGTTTGTGGCGTGCTACATGTAGCTGCTATTCAGTACTCACAGGGCATCAGTTTCCATAAAAGACGCATGAGCTTCATGGATTATGTAATTGGAGCTTGAGCTTTATCCCAGGTGTATTTTAAAAAGCAACAGAAAACGGGGGCTCATCGCCTTTGGGTCTTCACAATTAAGAATCGAAGATGGGTTTCTGTTTCGCTGCTGGCCGCCTGTTTAGCAATCAATGGGTGCATTCCCATGGAGCTGATGGGAAATGCAGATGCAATATACGTTTCGTTGCCAGTTCTTTGATGTACATGCAGTGTAGAGATGTGCAATTGCTTTCACACTAGCTGTTCTAAAGCCATGGATGATTAGTCTGTTACCTGTATATCATTTGTTTTGTATACATAGTCTACATGTATGTGGTCTGGCTGAATGCCTTGAATAATATGTATATAATATAAATATGTAACGTTGGTTTTAATAAGCCCGCAAGATACATGTACATTGTAAGTCACAGAGTTGCCAAATTGTGTTTGATTTATTGCAACTTCCAAAATTCATAACATGCTTAATTTTCATCTGATTTTGCTCAAACCTTCACTGATGTGTTTCTCTCATCAAAACCAACTTAATATCTGGGAGGACTTGCCCTTTAAGGTTTGTAAGAAAGGTATATCTGAAGAAAGTAAAGAAGGTTGTACATGTATGTAAACAAGAGGTTTATAGTTTCTTATGTAAAAAGAATATTCAGGGTAAACCTACAATAGTGACGACATACATGTAGGTGCCTACATTTTTTGTCGTTAAACTATCCAGAGAAGAATGGATTTTCACTGTCAAGCTCTTTATAGATCTTCACAACGTGTTAAAAATCAATTCAATTGATTTATTTCTAACTATTAACAAAAAAAACAAAGGCATATAACATAAAAACATACAAAAACAAATATAGGAAATCAGAATTTGAGGTCGGTGCAAAAAAAAAACCTTAGAAGTTTTGGGGGGGCACCAGCCTTTCAAGAACAGTTGACTACATATTTTAAAACAAAATGAAAGTTCAGCAATCTACGAGACAGATTTTAATTTGGTTAACTTACTATTATTAACATTTTGGATGTTTTTTCTTCTTTTTTTTTAATGCCATAGCCCCCTAAATAATCTGAATTACCTTTCAGATTTATATTCAAGTTGTGTGAATGATTTCTTTTTGTTGTTGTTGTGTACATGTAGTTGTATTCTACCTGCGTACTGAATTTGCTATTTAAATTGTGCAAACAACGATATTGAAGCATAACATCTACAGTAGTGTAACACAAGCAACAATTCCTTTGGGGCTTCTATTTTGACAGCCATGACACGTTCATGCACTTTCTATGTCATGATAATTAACGATTCTGACTTGATAGACTTGTTTGTCAGCACCCTGAACACATAGAGAAGCCCTTAATCTAGATTAATCCCCCATCTGGGGTAAAATGAATAATTATCCTTGCGAAAATTGCGATAGATTACTTTTCAAGCTGCCCAATAGAGCTGTGTATTCTCCTTATGAAGAACACCTACATGTACCTGATGGTGAAAGTGTAATTTTTACCAAAAGGTGTTAGACAAATCAATTGTAAACTCAATTTAAAGATGTTTGTCTGCCATTATTGCTCAATAATTCAAGCTAAATTGTCACTTGTGCACTTTTCAAGATTTCAAGGCACGTCAAGATATTTGTAAAGTAAGAGAATTCACCAAAAATTGAAAATAAAAATGATTACATGTATATGACTACCGGTAAGAATCCTAATTTATTTCAGTTATAGTTACTTAGTTCCTGTGTAGAAGAAAACTGCTACATTTTGTATACAAACCAGAGTGAGAATCTATTATTATATCAAGTCAAAAAGTGCATTGAAATTAGGGCATGATAATGGAATCATTATTATTAAATGGAGCTATTAATACATTTTATATGATCTCCTGAAAAAGACCATTTCAATACCTCATTACAAGCACCATATCTTTTCTCTTCTGCATGGAACATTTACTAGAACCGTCAAACAATTTGCTGTCATCAAAATCCTCATGAATATACATTTCATGAAGTAAAAGCAATTTAAGTGTAAATTGGGGGTTTGAATAAGGCAATTTCCATTCAACGAATTCATGAAAATTCCACATTCAGACAAGGAAAAAATGCATCCATTACTGTGGTCACGGAAGTGGCAAATTAAGGGATAATTTGTAACAGGTAAGTTTTACTTGTTTTAATGTAAAAGTCTCTGGGATCAATTTACTGGTTATTGAGAAAAAATATATTAGTGAAAAAATGGAGAAGTGTGGTAATGAGAAGTAACGATGCAACTAATTTAAACAAATTGCACCTACCAGTAGTCAAGAGTGAAAATTGACAGTGCCAAGTTGTGATAATATTCAAACTGATAAGACCACGTATACATATTTTTATCTTGCACAACTGTAAAGAAATAAGAAATGGTGCGTGTTAAAATATAAGTATCTTAAAAATCACTGTACATGTTTGTGACAAGTGCCTACAAAACTTTATTCAATTTGTTCACACTCATAAAATGTGTAATAACTATACATGTACTTCTGCTTCTGCTTTTGGTGGATGTTTACGAGACCTAGATATTATGATAATGCCTTGATTATTTATCTTTCAATCACTTCTATTCTCACATTTTCTATGCTACAATGTAAGTTACAAAAGACAGAGCAAGAATTTTTAACGTAGTAGACTGCTGGAGTGTTTTCATTCCATGCCTGAGAGATTACAGGATGATGAGTTGAGCTCATCAAGACTGGATAATCATGGTGCAGGGGAAATTGATATTTTCACAATTTTCCAGCCGACTGGAAGCCATAATATGGCCATTATAGAGTGCTTTGGTAGTCAAAATAGTAGTCTAAACCATGCACTTTGAATTTTGTGGTCAAGCACAGAGCAGAGGGGCGTTTGGAACAGAGGTCGCTTTGTGTTTTTTGTGGTTTATATGGCATAATGTCGGTAGGGGGTCAACATGTGTAGAGTACATAGAGGTGAAAGGCCTTCTACTTGTACATGTATACAGTTTTGTTATAAAAGTGTGTTTGTTTTCAACTGCTACTTTTGCAACTTTAAAATACAGAATTTATGAAGATCTCGTTAAATCTACCATTATGAAAAGTTCATTTTGATTAAGGCAGGAAATTAAAAGAAAGGGTCCTTGAATGTTGTGAGAAAATCCAATGAAGAAGAAAATTCTTAGTTGTTTTAGTTCATGAAGATCAGTATAAAGTTGCATTTCCATGATGTCCATTGTGTGCTCCTGTGAAATTTATTGTGGCCTTTTTGTGGGTACATCAGATTTACAGATTTACTTATTTTCCATACTTATCCAAAGAAAATATCCAATTAGATAATCAGTCATTCAATAGCAGAAAAGTAACATGTTTTATTTCTGCATTCTAGATGCTACTGGACTTCTAAATCATTTGAACTATTTCATCAACAAATTATATTATTGTCTACTCTTCTTCTTATATTTTTGCACAGATTCCTTCTTTGGAACAAGCTACATTAAGCTCCCTCTAGAAGAAAACACTGCAGTGACTGAGGTCAGCATACGGTTCCGAACAAGCCGCACCAGGGGACTTCTCCTGTATGCCTTCCATCCAAACAGCGCCCTCTTGGTGCGCCTCAGGGAGTCTAAGGTTGAGGCTGTACTTGTCTTTGGGGATGTTGAAGTCACCTTGCAATCCAGGAGGAGGCCAAAACTGAACAACCTAAGATGGCATCAAGTTCAAGTGACACTGTCCGATCAGCAAGGCATCCTGTATATAGATGGAGACCAAAAAGACTTGAAGAGCATACCCAGAGACTCCATATATGCAGAAAATGTATACGTTGGTGGTGCAAATGACCTGAAGAGTCCCCACCTCTCAGGGGTGGACAAATACTTTAGAGGATGCCTGGAGGATGTCACAGTAGGCAATATTAATGTCATAGCAGCATCGGTGAGCTCTCCTGGAGGAATCTATCACGATATCACCCAGGAATGCAGTGTAGAGTTTGAGGCAGGCATGGATGATCCCATCAGCTTTGTCAAGGAAACCGCCTTTGTGTCATTTCCAAAATGGCACATACGGGAGGAAGGGTCATTTGCCTGTTGGATCCGCACCTCAGCACCCTTAGGCCTTTTGATGTTTAGTTACCAGGAGAACAGTTTTATAGCTGCAGAGATTGACGACGGTCACATACAGGTCCTTGTCCAAAAAGAAGCATCAAGTACTGACTCTGTTGCAGTTGTGTCTCAAAAAAGTGTAAATGACATGACCTGGCACTTTGTATTAATAGAAGTTGCCCAGAATTATATAAGAATTAGTGTTGACTATGAAGATGAGCAATTTGCACTGTCAAGCCCTTTTGAGGAGCCCATTGATTTTTTAGGATCATTGTATGTAGGTGGGGTCATCCATAGGGCCAGGTCTCTGGCCTTCAGCTCAGAGCTATCATCAATCACCCATGCCAGTACAGGAGGCTCGCTTAGGGGCTGTCTCAGAGACATTGAGCTGAATGGAGTCCAGTTTGCCCTAGGCGACTCGCATGCAACACATGGAATTCTAGTTGGATGTCTGTATGAGTTTCCTTGTTCTCTGGATCCTTGTGGAGAAGATACCAGATGCAGGGAGACGGGTCTTTCTGACTATAACTGCGAGTGCCTGGGAGATGGATGTACTACCACTTCTATGATAACACCTACTTCAGAAGGAATTGATACAACTACTGTTGTGCCATCTACTACAACTAGAACCATCGCTACCCCAGAACCAACCACTCCCTCATTCACAATTTTCACACTGGATTCACTATCTGTGATGGAAGGTGGAGGTGCACTCATAACATCAGTCAACATCCGTTTGAATGTTAATCTCAGGGAATATAATCTTCGACAATCACAGGTGTTATTCAAGATGGCCCAGCCCCCAGAATTTGGAGTTATTGAGAAAGATGTTCTTAGGAAAGGAGATTCCCGAGTGCGGTTTACTTTTCTGGATTTACAAACAGGCAAAATCAGCTATGTCCACGATGGCTCAGAAAACTTTGAAGATCAGGTAATATTTGATGTCGTCTTTAGTGGAAAACAAGACCCAGTGCCTGGTATTACTGAAGACTTCAATTTCACACTGCCCATCAGTATTACACCAGTCAACGATCCTCCTGAGATTGTTGTTGCTGGTGACAATACCTTCAGGATGATCAGAGACACAAGAAGAGTATTGCTGTCAGACTTTCTTCATGTCATTGATCCAGATAACCCTTCATCAGACCTGACCTTCACCATAGTGAGTCAACAAGGCAACGTAGGTTTCTTTGATCATACAGAACATCGTGGCGATAGTATCACAGAATTCACCCAAGAGGATATCGATAAGGGCAATATAGCATATGTGCACACTGGTCCTTTGCTGAAATCCAGGATTGTGCTGAGAGCAGGGGATGGTGAGGAAAAGAGTGGACTGGCATCCTTTAGAATTGAAACTGCTGAGCTTGCTCTGGAAGTTGCCAACCTTACAGCAGTCAGAACTAACCCTTCTGCTTCACAGGTCATTGATCTTTCTAACCTGAGAGTGATCACCAACGACCCAGAGGATATGTTTGAAGTGACGTACCTGGTTACAACTCCACCAAGGCTAGGTGACCTACAGAAGCTTGACCAAACAGGAGAATGGATGGATACAAGTGAATTCAGCCATACAGATATTGTAATGAACCAGGTCCGATATTTTGCGTCACGGGCTACTGAAGAAACGGAAGTGTCTTATGATCAGATAGGACTTACTGCCAGGAGTAGAACTGTCACCAAGCCGGGTATATTTCTTCCTATTCAGATTTTAGTGACTTCCATTGAAGTGACTATTAACACTGGTCTGGTGATGGACGTCATCAACGAGGGGTTTATCACATCTCAGAACCTTTCATCTGAAGCCACCCATGTCTTGGATGGCTCTCCAATCTTATACCAGGTAGTGCGCCCTCCAGTTAACGGCGATATCATGAAGCATCTTGTCGGGAGAATAGACGAAAATCAGAGCTTTTCTCAAGATGATGTCGATGCTGGTCTTATCACCTACCACCTCAAAGACAAGTTCTACAGTTCATTCAATGATACTTTCATTTTCCGTGCCACTGTATCCAGTGCTCAAACCGATGCCAAAGAATTTAAGATAACGTATTTTGCAGACTCCCAGGAGGTTGGTGTAACTAATAATGGCTTTTCTGTTCAGGAAGGAGGTTCTTACATTCTGACAGCATCGGATCTATTTTAGAATCGGGAGCCACATCAGATTTTTCCTATACAATCACGGCGTTCCCGTCGCATGGAAGATTTCAGATGAGAGATCCAGCTTCAAGTAGCATCGTCGTTCAGAATGTGACGTCTTTTCTGAATTTAGATCTAACAAGAGAGGCACTGCAATATGTTCATGATGATTCTGAGACCACGTATGACTATCTTGAAGTGAATGCGACTGCCTCTTTCAATGATAGATTAGGCCGTAGGAAACAAGCAAACTGGACGGGGAGAGTAAACATTTCAGTCGAGCTACAGAATGACAATTCCCCTCAACGTGTCGTTGACAAGGTTTTTAATGTGATAATGAATGGAAGGACTGTCCTGACAGGAGAAGACATTTTGTACACCGATGCAGATTCTGATTTCGATGATGATGATCTGCTGTACACTCGACAGAAAATCGATGCAGGTGATCTAGTCAAGACAAACAATCCTACAGAATCTATTTTGAAATTTTCACAGAGGGATCTTCTTGCAGGAAAAGTTACATTTAAACACCAAGGAGACACAGAGAACACGAGAATGTTATTTCTCGTCCTTGATGAAAACAGGAAGCATTATGTCGCTGGCTTTCTGCGTATCCTAGCTATTGAGTCGTATGTGCGTGTAGCAGTTGACACTGGTCTTCAGGTCACCAAGGGCCAGGTTCAAACAATTACCAGTGCTAATCTAACAGCAGAGACAAACTTCAATGTCAAAGCTAGAAATATTGTCTACCAGGTTACATCATTCCTTATGCACGGTGTTCTAAAGGCAGAAGAAGTTGTCATCCAGCAATTCACCCAAGAAAGCCTTGATGATGGAGCAATATCTTACCATCATAACAATGAGAGTAGTGATCTAATGGACTCATTTAATTTCACAGTCTCTACAAAAGGACTTGAAACTCAGGGACAGTTTGTGATAAGAATTATTGTGGCAAGCCAGGAGCAGCTGCCCACAGTGGAGAAAATACAACCTGTAATTATGGAGGTAGGAAAGGAAGTAGTTTTGACCAAGTTAAACTTGAAAATTTCTCATCCCAATCACCTTGCAACAGAGATTGTGTATAAGGTCGTCTCGCCACCCAAGTACGGAGAGCTAAGACTGAGGAACGAATATGGCATCATCATCAGCAGATCGCCACCGCTTCCAGAGGACTCTGGACGAAGACGGAGGGAGACTGACGATTCTGACATGACCTTCACTCAGCAGGATGTGAGCCGAGAACATGTTAGCTACATCCAGACAGACTATTCACAGCTAATTGATGAATTTTCCTTTGAAGTCAGCAATGGCTATAAGACCTTGACAAACCTAACAATGACCATTGACATCGCTCCATCCATTGTTCCTATTGATGTTCATGACTTCACGGTCCTAGAGGAGAGATCCAAGACCATCACATCTGACATCATAGGGGTTGGACACCCACTGTACGAACCACTTCAGTTCACTGTCCATATTCTGGAGAGTCCAATGCATGGTATCATCGAGAACACCCGGCAACCAGGTATCAACCTGAAGACCTTTACCACCCAGGACATGGTGAATGAATTCATATATTACGTTCATGACGGGTCAGAGCAAGCTTCTGATCGTTTCAGGATCATGCTCAACAGCACAGAGGGAAAACACAGCAGTGCTTACACCCTGAACATCACCGTCATCCAGACAAACGATCAGCCACCCACAGTTGATGTCAATGAGGGGCTTGCGGCAATCATGGGGGCACTCACTCCTGTGACGAATGCATCTTTGAGTGCCTCCGATCCTGATACACCAGATACCAACTTGACTTACACCATCACCAACCCAGGGAATGGCATGTTGGTGTACAGGAGCAGGAAGGAAGAATCCATCTTGTCATTCTCTCAAGCTGATCTTTCCACTGGATATGTTCTCTTTGTTCATCAAGGTACTTTAAAGCTTTCCATACCAGCCTGTTCAGCTTCCCTCTCATAACCATTCCTTTCGGATATCTCCTTGTCCTTTAGTTTGCATACATGTATTGGTTAGTGAATATGGGGGGGGGGGGGGGGGGGGGTGTTTCACAAAGACTAAGATTGACTTTAAGTTGGACTTAACTATGGCAGGACATTCATGCCATTGTTTGCTCTCACCATTTACTGGCATTGGTTTCTCTGTCTCAAAGGTCGTACAAATCATGGTCACCAGTCTACAGAATTTACATTTTTTGATAATTAAGGAAAATATATTATCTAAATATCATAATTGAGAGATCAATGGTGAGAGCAACCAGTGGCATAAATAGCCTGCCATAGTTAAGTCCAACTTAAAGTCGATCTTAGTCTTTGTGAAGCACCCACCAGGACGTATTATTATAACTCCTGTAGTCCTGGCCATGGGCAAATGAATCCTCTCCAATACTTATTGACATTACCTAAATTAGTGATTAGTTTAATACCCAACCATTATCTTTGGCACATTTAAAAATGTTCATTGAATAATTATTGTATGATGATATCATTATCATATTACGTTTGTAATTCGTTGGGTTTGATATATTTTATCTGATTTGGTTACTTGTAATGGCAGACAATATCACCCTCGATCAAGCTGCACGAGAATGATCTTGCCCCGTTTGCTAAACCCAATTTAGCTCAATTTAAAAACAAGAATGTTAATTCCGGGAATTGCTACTTTTAAGTATTGTCTTCACCATCCGCATTATCGAGTACAATACAGTCATTATGATTATATATATATATAATATATTTGTTATATATCATACATATCCTCCTCCTTCACATCTATTATCCAGGATTATCATCATACGGTTTCATAAGGATAAACATAAATTTTAGACGTATCACTTAGGATCAATAGCATATCACATCATATGGTTTCGCTGAACACAACGTCATTATTAGAAAAGAAGAAAACATTAACTCGGAAGTCGAACAGCCAGTCTTGAATACTACAATAGGGACTTAGATTTGCACGACGAGAAAGTGGACTGCCACGTGTGATGTGACGTCATTTTAAGGCACTGGTATAGTGCCCGGCAGTGCTTTAACCCTATTTAGCCCGGGCTATTTTGAAACTGCATAGCTTGGGGAGGGGGGGGGGGGGGGGCTTCCAAGGCCCCCCCCCCCCCCCTATGATCTCAGCCGTGAAATGCCTGATCGCCGCGAAAATTTACATACATGTCAAGTGAAGTGTATAGAATACTATGGTAATTTCAATTTTTTGAAAAATTCATTTGCATATTTATGGTAATTTATGCAAAAAAGGTCATAAAAATCACATTTTTGCCCATAAATCAGACATTCATATTTAAGCATTCTTTCTCACTACATATATTTGTTAGACCATTCGAAATAATAATACAACACAAAAAATTGAAAAACCAAGGTTATTCCTTATGTTATCTATTGTTTTGATAATTTCTTATGTATTTCTTTGTTTTTTTAACTTATGTATTTTATTGTTTTTGTTGTTTTATTTCATTTCCAACTATAATTCAACTATTTTGACCCTAAAATAAACACCTAAACTATAAACAAGACCAAATAACCAATGTTTAATCTCTTTATTTGAAAAATGAGATTTCCATATGTTTTGTACACAAATCACAAAAATGAGCGATTTTCGAAAAATTTCTTTCAAAAGATGCGCAAGACTCGAAAGAAAAAAGTCACAAAATTTCAGTGCAAGATTTTCTTGCGTTAAAAAATTATCGCGAAAAATGTCAAGGGGGGCTTCTAAAGCCCCCCCCCCCCCCCCCCCCCCCCCGGGCTAGATAGGGTTAAAGCCCCACTGTCCTACTTGTAGCTACTTGCTCCCTCTATATAGAAAACTTCCCCAATCGGTGCCTATTGGTCCCCATGATCCTCTCTTTCTTATGTTAGTTGAGAGCTGATTTAATGAGATAGCCACCTGTCAGTGACCTCGCTGTGTGGTCTAATCCCTTCTGGCCCAGTAGTGTTGACGGTCTTTAAATGTCTATTTATGTACATATATTTCCAGTCCCCCCCCCCCCCCCTTTTTCTTTTACTTTTCAACTTTAAAATTTCCTTTGTTTTCATCTCTTGCACATGCATAAGAAAGATTAAAATGAGTTGGTTATAAGTGTATGGTACTTGCAATAATGTTTATTCTAATGCTAAATATATAATAATAATAATAATAAATAATATCGCTAGTGATATTCGTTTATCTCGCAAAACATTGTGATCTTTTATATTCCTTATTAACCACATTGCGAGACAAACAAATATTACTAGCGATATTATTTTCGATGTTTATTCTAAATTCGAATTTTCATTCATATGCAACTGGTCAAAGATATCAGTTTTATTTATCTAAAGTAGAATTGACATCATCTCTTTAACTCTTTACATTGTGCTGTAATAAAACTTTAAATATCAGGGCGCACTATCCCTTTCAAGCATACCTATTTGTTACATATTTTCTTATAGATACATACATTACTTTTGCTGCAGAACCAGTGAAGTGCTACTACAATTACAATTATCTGCACTTGATTAGATTCTCTATGAAAGGTTCTGCTGGTAGATGAAGTGTGAAGATGGAAAAATATGAAGTAATTCTAAGCTTTATCTGAAAACCTTGGCAGCTACAAATTTCTACTCATTGTGTATTATTGTTTACCTTTGATGTTTCAGGATCCAGAACTGGTGGTTTTCGTTTCCAAGTTAGTGATGGTGTTCATACTACCCAGCAGCAGATCTTCTCCATCAGAGCATCTCCTCTTCTCCTGACTCTTGCCAACCATTCCCAACTCACTGTAACACCAGGAAGGATTCATCCAATCACAGCAGAGCACTTGCGTGTGGTAACCAACGAAGATCCCCCCACTGAACTTAGTCGTCCAATCACGTTTGTTGTTACTTCAGAGCCTGTCAGTGGTGAGATTGTAAAGATTCTGTCAAAGGATTCTGCTACAGACACCTTGAGCTATTCGACAACATCTGTTTTTACTCAGGAGGATATTGACAGTGGTCTGATAGCCTTCAAACATGACAATTCATCATCTCTTTCAGAAGACAGTTTTCAGTTTAATGTCTTTCTGCCACTTTCACAAAACCTTTCAATTACAGTTTTTCAACTCCACATTCCAATTGAAGCTTCCCCCTCAACTCCTTTGCCCATTGCCAGTACCACGTCTGTACCAGACGCGACAATGACCACAGACGACCCTTCCGGAATCATCAACACAGGAGTTGAGGTATCCGAGGGGGAAAGGGTGACGATCACAGCAGAAAACCTTGATGCAAGCATCCTTTTGGCAGGACTACCAGGGTATGTACAATACACAGTGACCAAGGCACCTCGACATGGATTTCTAAGCCTATCTGGAAGAAACATAACCACTGGAGGTTCCTTCATCCATACTGAACTGTCCACACAGGAGTTGGTGTATGCCCATGACCATTCAGATACACTCAGGGATTCCTTTAACTTTTCAGCATCAATCAAATTATTTGGAGCCGCAGCAGCTTCTGCAGAGGGTGCAGTAACACCAACTGCAGAGGGCATCTTCAAGATTAAGGTCTTGCCTGTCAATGATCAGGCATTCATTGTTGTGACAACTTCCTTGAGAATGGCTATTGTGCAAGGCGAACAGGTTGTATTCAATGACCGATTCCTCAACATCACAGACCCTGATAATCCTCCCTCAGAACTTGACTATAAGATCATACAAGGGCCAACCAACGGGAGGATCGTGGACATTTATGATCCAAGTGTGAGTGTGAAGACCTTCACTCAGGCAGACATCAATGGGGACCTGCTGCATTTCATCCATGATGGAGGATCAACTCTTGGAGCATTCACATTCAGAATCAACGATGGTAAGCACTATCAAATCAAGCAATTCTTCATTGATGTTGTGCCGCGTGTTCTAGCCTTGACTTCCGTCGCACCTGTTGTTCTTACTCAAGGAGACAGCATGGCCATCTTGACTGACGAACATCTGAACATATCCAGTAATGGCAATTCATCCACTTCTTACTACAACGTCACAAGTCCAGCTACCTTCGGCGAAATCAGAGTAAACACCATCCCTGCAATGCAGTTTAGTCAAAGCGATATTGAACTCGGAATGGTGGAATATCACCAAACCGACCTAGCTTCTGATCAAGATCATTTCCAGCTGACATTGTTCGATGACTACAATGTTATACCTGGTATAACCCTTAATGTTACTGTTGAACCCTTGATTGTTATTACTAGCATAGAAGCATTAAGTGGAGGCGATGTGCCACTTTTGAAATCCAATTTAAATGCAACATTACTAGCTATGAAGACTGGAGAGTCTCCTCGTTTTACAATCATCGAACCCCCAGAATTCGGAACGGTCGTAAATTCAACCTCGGGCGAGGAACTTCTCCTGTTTTATTTGCATGACCTTGACATGGATGATATTGTCTACAGGGCTGAACGTTTGGACATTGCAGAAAATGATACTCTGATTGATAACATTACCATGGTGCTACAAACAGAGGGAACCCAACCTGTGAGCATATCAGTTGGAGTTGTGATTGGGCCGGGGATTATAGAGAGCACCACACAGCTGCTAACAACAACAACAGAGGTAGTGATTAGAATAAATACATTCGACCAAGGGAATTTGCCGGCAAGACATGATCTCTTTGAATTTGATGGGTTAACAACAGCATCAACATCTCCAGATGGTGGGGATCCCAGCGCCAAGGCTGTCGACAACAAAGGGTCATCCATCATATACATTGCCCTCTCCGTCGCAATCATCTTCATCGTCATTATCATCATTTTGGTGTTCATTCTCTGGAAGAGGCGGCATCGGAAAAAAGAGGAGCTGAAGCCAGCGCCGCTGCCGGAGGAGAACTTACCGGAGACCGTCGCATCGGCTCCAGCCGTAGCCCCTGAGCCATCACTGCCATCCCAGGCTACGCCCTCTGAGAAATCATACGATAGTAGTGCAGTGACCCAGCCGATGATTCGTAGACCAATCCAGAGCCCCATGGTCCCCCAGGTCAAAGTTACACCCCTAGGAAGACCCCCATCGCCCGTCAACTCTTATGCAAGCCTGACGTCCCATGGGACCTTTCAATCGTCGTCCGCCTTCTCCAACTGGACGGGGTGTGACCCAGACACGGGCGCTCGTCATCACGTGGGAGCTAGAAGCCCTACTCTGAAGAAAAGTCAGTACTGGGTCTAGATTCTAGAGGAGGATCTTACCAAGATGGAGCCATCCTTTATTTATTTGTAAATTTTGTACAATGTAAATTAATTTAACGGTGCTTGTAAAGTGCTGAATTAGAATGGTGCTGCAGCTAGTATTTAATGTCCGCTGAGAGGCAGAAGGGCGTCAACTCTTTGCTTAATATGAGTTAATGCCCTTCTGGCTCTTAGCAGACAATAGGTGAGATGTTTATATTTATCATGATGTAACTTTGTGCTGATTTTAAATTCAACATGGTGCCCCACAGCTCATCATCCATAGAAGTACTATCTATTACTATTTTAGAGATGTTAATCTATATTCGTCATTCATGTCATTCATGTTTATGCCTTTATATAAAGTAAGTCATTCAGATAAGTTGAAGCTTTGTAAAAGAATACATTGCGGACATGCTTCTGTTTTGTAGAAGCTTACCATTTTTTGATTTACTGAAACTATCAAGCTCCATCGGGTTATGTCAAGTGAATATTTTTTTCCTAAAAGTTCACTGCTGATTTTCACCAACTTCAAGTACCAAAAAGGCCAAATTTAACTACATTTTTTACAACTCTCTGTAATGTGTATAAGGTTTCTTAAATTTATTTTGTGAACCAGAATCTTTTGGATGTATGAAATGTTCATGATTTTTGTTCTAGTAATTCAGATTTGCCAAAGTTTCATGTTGTGAAATAATGGAATCACAACCAAGACAACTTGCAATTACAGATGTAAAACTGTCTCGCTGCAAAAAAAATGGCTATTCTTAACAAATTTCAGAAGATTCAAGTCCCAAAAGGGCTGAAAATTCATGGTTTCGCAGTATTTATAAATTATAATCGACCCCATGTACATGTATTTCATCTATCGAGCTTGAGATTTTTTGGCTGAAAACAGTAAGGTACGTAACTGTTGGGCAGGGAACTGTAAATGTGCAGATCCCTGTCTTGGGGTACAAAATAGTTGTG
>JAVYIG010016075.1:0-32814 GCA_035222895.1 Strongylocentrotus droebachiensis | reverse complement strand
GTCAACAATCATGCTATATATTTTTCCTCTTCTTTTCATATCATACTTTAAATGTTTCTCGTATCTCGATTATCATACTACATGTACTAACGTTATTGTTGTTGCTGTTGTTGTTGTTATTATTATCTTATTAGTGTTGTAGCAATGTAAATGTAAGTAATATCAACATCATCGTCATCATTTTTAATTTAAAACAAAATATATATAAATATGACGTAATCAGTATTCTTACGCTTCTGTACGTGAAACACCTCTAACCTGCATGACAGGCCCTCATTATCATTTTTATGACTTTGAATAGCTCTAATTAGGATGCTAATCTGCTTGAAAACACCAGAAGTATTATTAACCAAAATATGTGCCACTCACACCGCGACTAAGAAGGCGTATCATTTTCTAGTCATTGTTCATTTCCCGTAGATATTATTGACCGGCACATGTTGTGGTTAATCATTATCCAAACAGCTATTCATTCATTCTATTCTTTTCCTTCCCCCAAATCTCTTGTCTATGGTGGTGGTGTGGTGGTATTCGCGGTTGCCGTTTTGACAAATTCACCTCTGGGCAGCGTTTCTCGAAACCGTCATAACTACAAGTTCACCGACATCTTATTGAAACGCGTGTATTAAGTTTAACACGCGTTTCAATGGGATGTCGGTGAACTTGTAGTTATGACGGTTTCGAGAAACGCTACCCTGACAAACGTGTACATGGGTTTGTCTGCGTCAGTGTTGAGAGCCAGAAGGGAGTTGTGTGTTTAGAGTATACGACGCAACGCCTTTCTAACGTCTAACCGAGGACATAAGCCTTGCGTTCATGCAAGTCAGTGACATGCGTGACCGACTTGGTCCCAAAATACACGTAGTATTTGCAAAATTAGCAGACTTTAATTGTCATGATTGTGGAGCCGTATTTATGAATACACGTGATTATGATACGGGCATGAAACTCGGGTCAATAATAATGCTCTTAGTTTGCCCAGGGGCGGATCTATCTTTTTGCTAAGGGGGGGGGGGGGGGTAATAATGACGATGCGCAGCATCGTCCACGAGCCGCGAAGCGGCGAGCCGATTTTTTTGGGGGTGTTTATTTGAACCCCGTAAGTGATGTTTTCCTGGCATCTATTAACACAATGGAGACCATAAAAAGCAGTGCATGATAACGTCTTTTTAAATCAAGTAACAGTTTAATACATAGTTATATCCAGAGTTATCATGTGTTTGGTTAAGTTACCAGATGAGTTGAATATCTTCTCACAATATTTGCACTTGAAAGGGTTTCTCTCCAGCGTGCGTTCTTTTTTCTTTCTTTTTTTTTTTTTTTTTTTTTTTTTTTTTTTTTGTTGGGCCGCCCAAGGGGGGGGGGGGGGGGGTTGCAACCCCCCCAACCCCCCCCCCTCTAGATCCGCTTCTGTTGCCATGCCCATTATTATAGTGGAACGATCCTATATACATATTGGTAAAATGGATTAGTATGTAGCATTTGGGAAATTGTACGGAATTCGGAGAACTTGAAAATTGAAACAATCATCTTGTAACCGTAAGTTTGAAAACTCCTGCACTATTTTAACTTTTTTGTCCCCCTTGAAATTTATGCATTTTATATATGTGACAATAAAAATGACATTCTTTGTAGAAAGAAAAATCAGCATTTAATTTAAACATGAGCGTGCGGGTGGAGGGAGGAGTTGGTTGTCTTTTGTTTGAACGGTTGATTGTAAAATGATCCGGCTTAGAAGAAATGAGCCAAAAGAAGAAGAAAAAAGCAACCACTCCGTCGAGCCGGATTTGAACCAGCGACCTAGAGATGTCAGTGATTGTGCCTCTACAGTCTCCCGCTCTACCAACTGAGCTATCGACGGTTGATGTCCGGGAGAGTGGGAAATGCGCTCTTATCAAAATGGTTTTACTTAAAAGAATATTTAAACTACCACATTGTGTAATGAATAATTAATTACGTATTTAGATTGTGCATTTTTTACTATTTTTGACATCATAATGGTATGTGTCAACACAAGGTGGAATTTCAAATTACTTAGAAATTATTTATCCGGCTTGCTGTAAAGAAGATATTGATATTTGAAATTTGAAATTCCAAAATAAGAGGGTGGTGGTGATGAAGACGATGATGATGATGGCGACGACGAAAACTATTCGAACTTGCTGAAATCGCGCAGGGCTCTATCTGCCACAAAAATGGCAAAAAAGCAACCACTCCGTCGAGCCGGATTTGAACCAGCGACCTAGAGATGTCAGTGATTGTGCCTCTACAGTCTCCCGCTCTACCAACTGAGCTATCGACGGTTGATGTCCGGGAGAGTGGGAAATGCGCTCTTATCAAAATGGTTTTACTTAAAAGAATATTTAAACTACCACATTGTGTAATGAATAATTAATTACGTATTTAGATTGTGCATTTTTTACCATTTTTGACATCATAATGGTATGTGTCAACACAAGGTGGAATTTCAAATTACTTAGAAATTATTTATCCGGCTTGCTGTAAAGAAGATATTGATATTTGAAATTTGAAATTCCAAAATAAGAGGGTGGTGGTGATGGAGACGATGATGATGATGGCGACGACGAAAACTATTCGAACTTGCTGAAATAGCGCAGGGCTCTATCTGCCACAAAAATGGCAAAAAAGCAACCACTCCGTCGAGCCGGATTCGAACCAGCGACCTAGAGATGTCAGTGATTGTGCCTCTACAGTCTCCCGCTCTACCAACTGAGCTATCGACGGTTCCTGTCCGTGAGAGTGAGAAACGCGGTCTGATAAAAATGATTGTGTTTACTTATCATAATATTTAAGCTATCACATCTGGTAATGAATAACAAATTACGTATTTAGATTGTATTACCTTTTTTGACACCATAATATAGTTTGTGTCTACATAAGGTGGAATTTCAAATTACGTTGAGGTTATTTATCCGGGTTGCTGTTAGAAGATATTGAAATTTGAAATTACAAAAAAAAAACGAGGGTGGTGGTGATGAGGCCGATAACGAAGATGATGATAATGATGACGAAATTTATTTGAACTTTCCGAGTTCGAGCAGGGCTTGTCACAAAAATTGCCAAAAGGGAATCCAGTCCGTCGAGCCGGATTTGAACCAGCGACCTAGAGATGTCAGTGATTGTTCCTCTACAGTCTCCCGCTCTACCAACTGAGCTATCGACGGTTGATGTCCGGGAGAGTGGGAAATGCGCTCTTATCAAAATATGTTTACTTAAAAGAATAAAGCTATTAACTAATTATAAACGTATTTAGATTGTATTACCATTTTTGACACCATACAGTATGTGTCTACACAAGGTGGAATTTCAAATTACGGTTGAGGTTATTATCCGGGTTGCTGTAGAAGATATTGAAATTTAAAATTTGCAATTACAACAAAATAAGAGGGAGATGGTGTTGAGGACGATAAAGGGACTGATTCTAATGATGATAATGATGAACAGTGTGAAGATGACGAAAACTATTAGAACCTGCTGAAATCGCGCAGGGCTCAATTGGTCACAAAAATTGCAAACATTGATTGAAGCATGAGAGTGACCCTTTACCTTTTTGAAAGTTATTCATCTACTGAATACCATTCCGAACTTGCTAATATATATCGGTCACAAAACTTGCAAAAACAGGTCAATCACTCCGTCGAGCCGGATTTGAACCAGCGACCTAGAGATGTCAATGTTTAGTGCCTCTACAGTCTCCCGCTCTACCAACTGAGCTATCGACGGTTGATGTCCGGGAGAGTGGAAAATGCGCTCTAGTCAAATTGTGTTTACCTAAAAAAATAATTAAGATACCACATTTGGTAATGAAATAACTAATTACGTATTTAGATTGTAATACTTGTTGACACCTATGGCATGTGGCTACACGAAATGCACATAATTTTAAATTACGTTGAGTTTACTTATCCGGGTTGCTGTAGAAGATATTGAAATTTAAATTTGAAATTACAACAAAATAAGAGGTTGATGATGGGACTGATTCTAATGATGGTGATGATGATAATGACGAAAACTATTCGAACTTGCTGAAATCGCGCAGGGCTCTATCGGTCACAAAAAATGCAATAAAGGATGGACCACAATAAAAGATTGAATACAGTACGAGCTTACGAGTTACGTACTATTTGAATGCAAGATATTTTTGTATTCTACATCAAAATAAATGCATAAACACAGAAATTGTCATACTTTGTCGATACCTAAAATTCAGTTTTAACAACTAATTAGGCCTATATATTAAAATTAATTTGATTTTGAAATTGATTTTGATTTATTTACCAACGACAATAGCAACACATTAAGTATACGGGAAGAGAACTATTGGTAAAATGGGCCAGGTAATATCACACTTGCTAGTCGGGCTTACTCACATAGGGTGGTATTCTCGAAAGCGGACTAACTTTAGTCCATGGTTTAATCCTCCGACTAAGTATGGAATGCCAAGTGTCCATAAGAATATATTTTTGAATAATTTGATATGCCCCTAAATTACCATGATAACATAATTATTTCATAGTTATATTGTTGTTTATTTATTATGTTATTACATTTTATATTAATTTAGTGACAGATTAAATTATTCAAAAACATATTCAAATTAACACTTGCCATTCCATACTTGGTCGGTGGATTAAACCGTGGATTAAAACAAAATCTGCTATCGAGAATAACACCCATAGAACTCAAACTCTTACAAGCTTACAATCTAAAATCAAAGCTTAAATTGATTTCAAAAGGGGGAATAAGACAGTGAGGAGGGGGAGTTGTTTGTCTTTTGTTTGAACGGTTGATTGTAAAATGCATCCGGCTTAGAAGAAATGAGCCAAAAGAAGAAGAAAAAAAAGCAACCAGTCCGTCGAGGCGGATTCGAACCAGCGACCTAGAGATGTCAGTGAATGTGCCTCTACAGTCTCCCGCTCTACCAACTGAGCTATCGACGGTTGATGACCGGGAGAGTGGAAAATGCGTTGTAATCAAAATGTGTTTACTTAAACAATAACGCTACCACATTTGGTAATGATAACTCATTGCGTATTTAGATTGTAATATTATTTGTCTGCGGTACGTTTGTATAGCAGACAAATGTTGTTTGTATCGTTAATGATAGTCCGGCAGCCCAGAAGATTTATTCAAGGGAAAAGCGCCGGAACAACTGACCCCATAGGCCGATGGGGTGGACCCTAGACCTCACGAAAATGGATTGCTGCCGGGTCTGAGCTGTGGTCTTCCCGCCAAAATCACACAATTTGTGACGTCACTACCGGAAGTTCCATTTTTGACAATGTACAGAGAGGTACACATGACACCATCCCATAAAACATGTCCCCTACCTATTTTGAGGGTTTTTTTTTTTTTTTTTTAATAATAATTTGACTAGCCGATAGTATACAATACACCACAAAGAGTTTTCCCGGTGTTTGCATCCCCGAAATCGATGATTACGACGATAGCCTTAAGTAGCGACGTCGTCGACATCGGGCCAATTTGTCCGATTTTTTACTCAATTTCGGGTTCAAATATTGAAGTTTACTTTAAATAGCTTTTCAATTGCCCGATAGCTCTGAAACTTAACCTACATACGGAGCAAGTTCCCCACTTTTCAGAACATATATGGATGTTAAACATATTTGCATACTTAAGGTTTTTTCTGACCATTTAAGTAACATGGTTATCAGGAAAATCTGTCAAAAATTAGAGTTTTGAGGTAAAATTTTAAAGTCAGTTTTGCGCAAGTGCTGTGATTTAAAAATGTTATTCTATTTTCACTTTTGTTAATTTTTGACTTATTGCACACCTCTGTTTTATAATTAAATATATTTAAAGTATGCTCAAACTTGTAGTTAAGTGGTCATTTCCATCATGATTAATTCAAAGTTATGCAATTACGACATAACATATTTGGTAAAATTTGCATATATGTTGCTGAAAGTCGAATATACGGGGTTGTATATTTTACAAACATTTTACTTGAAGTGTTTTATATCAAGGAAATGATAATTAACCATTGATGTATTCAAAGATAAAGTTTAACTGCTGGAAAGTGAATTATCTTCGCCCAATGAAAAGCGCCCTCATCGCCAATGATATTTGTCATTACCAATCACTGTCGATTCGCTGGAAGCCTGCTGGAGTCACGGTCTCCCAAAACTATTGGGAATAGCATATCATCTGATGACAACTGATGTCAGGTAAGAATCTGTGTGAAACTCATGTAATACAAATGAATAAACTACCCCGATGTTTATGAACAACTCCTTAACAAATATATTTAATAGCGGTGCATCTTTTATCTGACCAAGTCAAGTAGATGATCACTTATTCATTTAATTAGTGTATGAGTAATGAGTGGAATGGTTAATATGATTACACTTTTGATTAAGAGGGTATTCAGATATTAGAGATGGACCGTTATGAAACTTGTGCCTGGGTAAACTAAGATATGTCATTCTAGTCTTATTTGGTTCTCCTCATATAGTTCATCAAGGAAAGGTAGACTCAGTTGTAATAAGTTTGAGACAAAAGTCCTGCTCGAAAGGATAAGACATTTTTTTTCTTCCCATGTAGGCTTGTAACAATAAAGGCCGTCAAATATGATCAAAGCCTAAATCATTTGAAGTTGAAAATTACTGATTTAGTACTCGATTCATCTAATCTATAATCATTCTTCATCAAGTCTTTCAAATAGCATATACCGTTTGTCAGAAATGGTAAAACGATGGAGGCTAGGATAAACATTATATAGTATGCTCAGGAAGGCATATTCCATTCAAGCCCTGCAAGCGCCAACCTTTGATAAGGTCATAGTAATGCTTGGCAACTTTCATCTAGAGCTTGCGTATTTCGGAGCCCTAGGAACCTACTTGGCTGAATCAGGGATAGAATATCTCCTCACCGAGGCTGGTGTCCTGGCCGAAGGATCCCTTGCTGGTTTCATGAAGGGCAAGTTCTACAACAGGTGTACGAGACTCCATCAAGTTCTGGCTGCTGTGATGGAACAATCATTGCTGTCCAGATACATAGAAACATTGGAAGACGCAGACCGATCTCTGGTAAATGATGTGGTATCTGACAGTGACACCAGCGTCGAACACTGCCAACTTCTTGCAGACAATGCTGCACTGAATGATCTCCAAGAGAAATACGAGCGCTTCTTTCAGGATGTCATTGCTGGAAAGCATGGAGGCACAGCAGCATATTGGGCCATCTATGTCTACCTCATCAATAGAGTGTATCGAGATCTTCAGCGCGCCGTACGGACGAATGATGTTGATAGATACATCCAGATTCTCCCAGAGGTGATCGACGTGTTCTTTGCTTTGAACCGGCCAAATTATGCAAGATGGGGATCCCTTTTTCTCAACAAGCTTCAGAATATGGATCCCAAAGCACGCGAGATTCTAGAGGCAGGAGGCATGTCCATTCGGCGCACGAAGAAATCCTATTCAAGATGCGCAGTTGACTTGACCTTGGAGCAGACCGTAAACAGGGATGCTTCTTCTCCCACGAAAGGCATAGCAACTTTCACTAATTCACACAGTGCTTTCAGAAGATGGGCTATTACTCTCTCACAACGAAGTATGGCACTTACAGCACTTCGTGAACTGGTCAGTCTTCACCAAGGGGAAGAATCAATGAATCAGCTGACAAAACGGAGAATCGAACGGGATGATGCTGACAAGAAAGCTATAACACATACATTGACCAACACATGCAACCCATTTGCCACTGGCTCTCCTGCTGAGCTCATCAATGTTTCATCAGGAAGAACTGCAAAGGATGCAACGAGTGCATTTCTCCTTTCAACACTTGAACGAGGAAAACATCTTCGACTCGCCTTTCAAGATGAATGTGCAGCTGATACTTCACGGTTACTGAAGCCAGTAACACGGACCAAGATGTTAAACTTCGCAGCAGAAAACGCCAAGAGATCCAAGACGGCAGTACGGAGAGTGAACGCAGCTGAGGGAGCCAGGGATGTCTTTGGGCGAATGTTAGCTGTTGCCGCTGATTCAACTGATGCACTTGACCTACAGCACATTCTCAGCTTCCCACTCACAGAAGTGCCTCTTTCACTTGCCCATAGTGATGGGACTCCCCTAAAGACGGAGAAGGCAGCTTTGACAAGAAAACTTGAATGCAAACAGGAAGCAGCGCTGTTGCCTACAAATCTCCCCGTGATCTCAGCTAGTGTGATTGATGGTGGTATCATCATTCATGAAACCGTTCTCCAACATAGCAAATCAACATACGGAATCATGGCCAAGGATCTTCTGGAAAGGGTTTGTTCGAGTCGCGGAGAGCAAATACACCTAGTGCTAGACAAGTACCAGTCACCTTCCATCAAAGACCCAGAGCGAAATCTACGTCAATCTACCTCTCAGCTATTCATCATAACTGGACCTGATCAGGCCCAGCGTCAGAGTGGCATAGAATTACTCAGGAGTAGTTCATTCAAGGAAGAATTCGCCAAGTTTGTTATGGAAGAATGGAGGAAGCCAGAGTACGCAGCAATAGTCGGGAGAAAAACGCTGTATGTGTCCCACGGCGGAGCTTGTATTGAACTGAAAAGTAATGGGGACAATCAACTTGAGATAGATCAGCCAAGTTCCTTCCAATGTCACCACGAAGAGGCGGATACTCTCATAGCCATGCAAGGGAGATTTCAGACGGCAACATCCTTGTCAAGTCGAGTGATACAGACGTCTTTATTATCCTGCTTGGGCTCTGTGGGAGGTCAACAGGGATGAACATCATAATGGACTATGGTTCTGGCAATAACAGGAGATACATTGATGTCTCAAATGTAGCTGCCCTTCAAGAAAATAAACAACCCGGTTCAACAGAAGCACTGATCGGTCTCCATGCCCTGACTGGATGTGACTTTACCTCGTGTTTCTTCAGAAAGGGGAAGATGAAGCCCCTACAAAAGATGGAAGCCAGTACCACCCACATGCAAGCGCTTCGATCACTAACAAGCGAGGAGGTTGATGTCCCAGCTATTACATCTTTCGTTTGCTCGTTATATGGCTGTGTAACATCCGACATAAACGAGGCCAGATGCAAAGCTTTCAAACGGATAAGCAGCGGAGGTGAGAAGGGCCCTCTTGCAAAGTTGAAGAAAATAAACTGTTCTTCTCTCCCCCCATGTGCAAAGACACTTGGTAACCATATCAAAAGAGCCCACTATGTTGCCAGAATGTGGAAGAGGGCTGACCAGGCGGAGCCAACCGGTGGATCCCGTCCTTTGGACTTTGGCTGGAAATCAACTAACAACTGCTTCGAACCAGAGTGGTACCCAGGAAGTGCAGTCCCAGAGTCTCTCACAGGTTCACCTACCACACCTACAGAAGATGATGACAGCGTCCAGGATGAGGAGGAATCAGACGATGCTTGGAGTGAGGAAAGTGATGAGAGCGATGTCGGAGTCAGCGATGAAGAAGACTCGTAATGCAAGATGCTATCCGTGAAACATGTCATTGCACATCTCAAATTTGATACATAATGTTTTAAATTCATGACGAAGCATTTCTGACACATGTATAGGCCTGGTGAATAGAAATTACACAACTGTTCACACAAAAAAGTGATGAAGATCATTGTTCCAAATTTACAAATTTCAGCTTGAAGGACTGGCATAATATTGAGGGTCTTCCTTATTCTCATAGGGCCAACTTGTGTCCAATGCTTCTACCTTATCTTCTGGAATTAATAATAATAATAATACATAACATTTATTAGGCGCTTAATACTGATGTTTCTGAGCGCACAGTGTTCTGATTAAGAGAAGACTATAACCCGTAGAATTAAATTAGAAGAAAAAGCAAAAATACAAAAGTAACATAGATAAGGTAAGAAAAACAGTGGCAATCAACTAAATAAAGACAAATATGGTGCGCACCTCCATTGACCGACGCACAACTGCAATTTACAATTTGAAAAGATAGGTTTTGAGTAGAGATTTGAATTGAGATACAGAGGGGGCGCAGTGAATAAAGGCGGGCAGTTTGTTCCAGAGAGCGGGGGCAATAACTGAAAAGGCGCGGTCACATAAATAAAACAAATTCTTTACTATTTTTTATACATGTGGTATACCTATACAGCATGAGTCAGAAAGAAAAAAATCCCACATTTTTGAAATAATACTGAATTGAAATAGTAAAAAAAAAACTTACTCACTCTGTATAATGGAGGATGTAAAAAGAAATAGGTCCATAACACCATATTACAATTAAAGTGAGGATTACACGGTACATGGGTGAAATAGAATGGAAAAGTGTTAAGATGAATAGGATTTTTTTTAAACAGTTTGCACTGCTCTTCCACAACATTCTGTTTTGAATCGTTACAGTAAAAGAAAATACAAAGAGGCATACCCATTATATCTGAATAAATATCTTCTTGGGTTAAACGAATATATTTGACTTTTATCTAGAAAAGTATAATATCAGTCATAGTGGATGTATGAGGAAGAATGACAGAGATGGTTGGGTAGCACATGAAGGGATATCGAGACCGAAATTGAGATCTATAAAGAGAGAGAGAGAGAGAGAGAGAGAGAGATAGTGGAAGGGAAAGGGGATAGAGAAGTGTGAGATAGAAAGAAAGAGAGAGAGAGAAGGGGTGGTGTTGTACGAGGAGATATAGAAAACAAGGGAAGAGATATATATACACTTGGTGAATGCTATCCTTATATATATATAAAGGAGAAAGAGAAAGAGAGAGGGAGAGATAGGGGAGAAAGAGATGAAGTTATGAGAAAGAGAGAGAGCTTGTGTAATAAGAGAGTGAATAGTGACAGACATACCACAAAATACATTACTACATATCAGAGACACGAGATATGAGAGTATTGATACAAAATGTGCGAGGGAGAGAGGGAGAGAGAGAGAGAGGTTGATGTAATGGAAGAGAGATAGAGTGAGGTGTAGGGAGGGAGGGGGGAGGGGGATGGGGTTGAAGAGTATGTGTAAATATTATTAGTATCAATCAGTTCAGTATGATATTTTCCCCGTACAGCGCTTGTTTAAAATACCTGTTCTAATATGTCACCCCAAAACTCGAATTTTTGACCGATTTTCCTGAAAACCATGTTACTTAAATGGTCAGAAAACAACCTAAATATGCAGATTATGTTTAACATCCATATATGTTCTGAAAAGCAAAGAACTTGTTCCATATGTAGGTCAAGTTCCAGAGCTATCGGGTAATTGAAAAGCTATTTAAAGTAAACTTCAATATTTGAAACCGAAATTGAGTAAAAAATCGGACAAATTGGCCCGATGTCGACGACGTCGCTACTTAAGGCTATCGTCGTAATCATCGATTTCGGGGATGCAAACACCGGGAAAACTCTTTGTGGTGTATTGTATACTATCGGCTAGTCGAGTTATAAAAAAAAAATCACAAAAAAAACCTAAAAATAGGTAGGGGACATGTTTTATGGGATGGTGTCATGTGTACCTCTCTGTACATTGTCAAAAATGGAACTTCCGGTAGTGACGTCACAAATTGTGTGATTTTGGCGGGAAGACCACAGCTCAGACCCGGCAGCAATCCATTTTCGTGAGGTCTAGGGTCCACCCCATCGGCCTATGGGGTCAGTTGTTCCGGCGCTTTTCCCTTGAATAAATCTTCTGGGCTGCCGGACTATGAATGCATAGTATGTTGGATCCGGGGCCGTGCCCCGATGGAATGTAATTTGCATAGGCAGCTCGTACAGGTGTCCGAGCTATTTCTGCCACGGAGACCAGGGCGTGGCATCAATTAGTATGTAATTGAATCATTCTAGCTTGATCTTTCGACGGAACAACATGGAGCCGACCGAAGTTGCAGACCTCGTGAGCGAGAAGATTCGAGAAAGCCAGACGGGGCTTTTAGGCCAACTCGATTCTTTGATTTCTGCCAAATTAGGGACTTTTCAACAGCGCATCAATGATAATCAGAGAGAGCTGAGCGAGTCTCAGATTGCGAAGATTGAGGAAATGAACAAGGACGTTTATAAGTTTCGCAAACGCGGGAATGAAGAGCAGTTCAAAGTCAATGCCAAAGTCACTAGAAAGTTGATAGAAGCAGACGCATTGCTGACAGAGGAGGGGAGAACCGGCAAGGACGATGCGCATAATAAGATTGCCGAAGGTATTCAGATACTTGATCATCGTCAAAAATTGATCAAAATTGCGGACAGTTCCGAAGGTGGTTGGAATACCGTAGATGAGTATTTAAGGAACAGTTTGGCGGACGACTCGGATGATGAGAAAAGGATCAATCGAGCGGAGTTAATGGCTCAGAAGAAGAAAAAGGGCAAGGAAACTTCAAGGAAGAAGTTCAATGTGCGCAGGTTCACCCCTTACAAGCCTAGGGTGTTTGAAGGTCGAGCAGATGGCTGGTCCACAGGGGCGGCTCCGTTAATGCCAGACCCAATGAGGGGCGGTCGATCACAGTCGAGCCGAAAGCCGGGATCGTGTTTTTCATGTGGAAAGGCAGGGCATTGGAGAGCTGACTGCAGAGAGTCTTCTTCTAATCTTCCCTACAACACAAAGCTAAGTGATATTTTCTTATCTAATACGAGTGGATTGAAGGAAAGGAAAGTTTCTCCGTGTATCGAAACGGATTGTGAAACGAGTTTCGTAGCTGACAAAAACTCATCTCCTGTAGGGAGGCTACGAGAGAGGAAGGAATGTTGGGAAAGAATAAATGCTGATAAATACATCTGTGGTATAGTAGAACAAGGGTACAAATTACCTTTATATTCAACCCCTGTAGGAGTTGATTTGCCCAATAATCGTTCGGCTAAAGACCATTCGGAATTTGTGGAGAGTGAGATAGATAAATTGGTAGACAGGAAATGTATTACCGAGGTTGAAGAGATGCCTCTTGTAGTAAATCCTTTGACGGTAGCAGATAAGAAAGGAAAGTGCAGATTAGTCTTGGACTGTAGGCACGTTAATCCCCATTTATTCAAAGAGAAATTCAAGTATGAAGATGCTTCTGTTGTGAAAGATGTGTTTGAAAGGGGTGACTATGTGTTCACGTTCGATCTAAAGTCGGCTTATCATCACATTGAGATAGCCCGTGAACATAGGCAATATTTGGGTTTTGCCTGGAATTTTGGTGAAGTAAGGAAGTATTACGTGTTCAATGTTTTGCCTTTTGGCATTTCTACCGCGGGGTATGTATTCACCAAAGTGATGAGATCTGTTGTCACTCATTGGCGTAGTCAGGGTCATAAGGCAATCATGTTCCTTGATGACGGAATTGCAGGGCATGGCAGTAAGGAAGGGGCCGATTCCCTGAGTGTCTTAGTGCAAAAAGATCTCGGAGATTTAGGATTTCTTCTGGCTGAAGAAAAATGTGAGTGGGAGTCAAAACCACAAGCTTCCTGGCTAGGGCTAGATTGGGATTTCCTGAACGATCAGGTGCGAATCTCAAAGAAACGCATTGCCGATTTGAAGGATTCTATTTCCACTATCATTTCTAAAGGTCGAAAGCCTGGTACGCTTGTGCACGTTAGGTTATTAGCAAAGGTCGTAGGAAAGATAGTATCAATGCACACCGTGTTAGGACCATTGGTACAGTTAAAGACTAGAGAGTCTTTCAAGTGTGTGAACAGTAGGGCGAGTTGGAATGCTCCTGTCTTGGTGACATCAAACATGCTGGCAGAGCTTGTTTATTGGAGGAAAAGTGTAGACAAGTTAAATAGTTCTCACATATCAGGTGTGGTTATATACAATTGGTCAATATATACAGATGCCTCCGGAGTCGGATACGGGGGTTATGTTGTCGAGAATGATAACACAGAGCTCATGGGAGTTTGGTCTGAGTCCGAGAGGATTCAAAGCTCCACGTGGAGAGAGCTCGAGGCCGTTGTGAGAATGGTACTGTCACTCGAGCATCGCCTGGAAGGGCGAAGTGTACGCTGGTACACTGACAACAAGAATGTTGTGCAAATTGTGAAAAAAGGGAGTGCAAATCCCGCCTTGCAAGAGAAGGCTTTGAGAATACAAAAAGTTTGTGAAGAAAACAATGTGAAGATTGACCCGACTTGGATACCAAGAAATGAGAACAAGCGGGCTGATGAATTGAGTAGGACGTCAGACAGTGACGATTGGCAGAACCCATACACGTAGCATTGTATATATCAAGTTTAATATCTAGAGGATCTTCATTTAGTGTGATTCAGGCAGCACTGTACTCAATAAAATGGGCACATAGCATGAGAGGGGTGGCTGACCCAACGGATAATGCTTTCGTTAAAAACATTTTGGAAAGTGCCAAACGAAGTGCGTCAAGGCCCGTCGTTAAGAAGGACGCAGTGTTTTCTCACCAAATCATTGAGTTATGCAACAAGTATGAAGGTTGTGAAGATGTTTTAATTTTGAGAGATCTCGCTTATATCGTTCTCAGTTTTTCAGGATTTTTTAGATTTGATGAGGTTCAATCTCTCCGCGCTTCTGACATTGTGTTTGAGCTTTCATACATATCCGTTTTTTTGCGGAGTAGTAAGACAGATCAGTATCGTAAGGGCAATACCGTTGTGATAAGTAAAGGAAATTCAAGTGCTTGTCCAGTGAAGATTTTAAGAGAATATATGGATAAGGCAGGTATTCCCGAGAAGTCTGATCAATTCATATTCAGACCTGCTTACTGTAACAAAGGGAGAAAGGGTCTGTCTAAGGTAAACAAGCGGTTAAGTTATACCAGAGCCCGGGAAACAGTAGTAGCTCGTTTGCGGGAGGTGTGCGGGGAAGAGGCTCGTTTGGGTCTTCACTCCCTTAGAGCAGGAGGGGCTACCGCCGCTGCCAGAGCTTCCGTGCCGGATAGGCTGTGGAAGAGGCACGGGCGTTGGAGTAGCGAAAAGTCTAAAGATGGCTATGTTGATGATAGTTTAGAACACAAATTGTTGGTTTCTAAGTCTTTGGATTTATGATAGGAATTTTGTTTTTCATTTCGGATATATGACATGAATAAGTAATCATGATAAATTTTCTTTATGAAGTATTGCCAATATTGTTTCTATGTGGAAGGGAAACCAAACAAGTCTTATTAAAGATTGTATATAATCTGAGACTGCGGATGGAAAAACAGCACCATCAGTTGTATAATGTAGGAAAAACAATATCCGGTATAAACAAATTTCTTTCTGCTCAATTAAAGGATTCGAGCTGCAAGTGAGCGTAGATACGCAAAGTGCATGATATTTTTGTTTTTGTTTTTTGTGAACGTAAGCCAAGGCGTGGTGATACCAGAGGGGTTCTAATTCCATAAACCTTGATTGGGAGAAATTACAAAAGATACGTTTTCACAGGCTGGTGTAAAGAAGACTACAAATATTCTTAGGCCAGAGAATCTCGTGTTTTTTATTTTACAAGGAATCTTTAATTATTCCGGAGGATTTGTGACAGCAGTTGACATATGCATACATGTATTTTTTTTGCAGTTTTCAATCGAGAAATAGCTCTTGAGCAGACCAAGCACTCATGTTGTTGCTATTTTATTTACCATTAACAGAGTGTTGCCGGTAAAAAGAGTTGTGTTAGTTATTGAATTTAATGAAATGTTACTAGCATGATCGTCTTTCATCCTTTTCTGAGCAGGATGTTTGAATTTATCAGAAGGACAACCGAGGTTTTTTTCCGTACACAATTGTTGATAGAGTCGGGTGCAGTACGTTCATATTTGAATATAACGAGCGTTTGTTTCAAACATCGACTTTTTCTTAAAAAAGGGTGATTCGAGATTGGAATCTCAGGATTATACATCAATATTTTTTAATAGCAGTGTTCTGTACTTCGCATATGTGCGAAGTGGGAAAGGCGAGTTTTTAGCATCCCTTACCTGGAGTCTATGATCAGACTTTATAATCAGTGGTATTCTGATTAGTTTACAAGTTTAAACGAGACAGATGATCCTTTTAGTTCGGATTGGCTCATTGTTTTGTCAGTTTGAGTACCGACTGACGTTCAGAATTTATTATGATAAACAATGTTAAAATATATTTAACAAGGAGTCAATTGGACATGATTCAGACGGTTTGTCCTTGTGTACGAATGAACACATTTTTGCTATCGATAGCTATGTTACAATAAAATATTATGGAGTTTTTTGGACATGACTTAAGTTTTTATTTCCATTTATCTTCTATTCGCTTTTGCTCCCGTTCTTTGAAATCTAGTCGTTGTCAGGCTATTCCACAATAATTGAAGTGTATTGTGTTATTTGTTGATATTGGGAGGCGAGAGGGATGACAGACGAAATAATATGTGAAATTATAGGACAGACTACTTTTTGACAGCATATGGTAGTGTCTACTCAAGGTGGAATTTCAAATTACGTTAAGGTTATGAATCCGGGTTGCTGTATAGAAGATATTGAAATTTGAAATTTGAAATTACAACAAAATAAGAGGGTGGTGATGATGAAGACAATGATGATAATAATGATGATGAGGACGAAAACAATTCGAACTTGCTGAAATCGCGGAGGGCTCTATCGGTCACAAAAATTGCAAACAGGGATCGCACTCCGTCGAGCCGGATTCGAACCAGCGACCTAGAGATGCCAGTGATTGTGCCTCTACAGTCTCCCGCTCTACCAACTGAGCTATCGAAGGTTGATGTAGTGGGAAATGTGGACTAATCAAAATGTGTTTATTTAAAAAATAAAGCTATCACATTTGGTAATGAATAACTAATTACGTATTTAGATTATATTACCATTTTTGGCACTATATGGTATATGTGTCTACACAAGGTGGAATTTCAAATTACGTTGAGGTTATTTATCCGGGTTGCTGTAGAAGATATTGAAATTTGAAATTTGAAATTTGAAATTACAACAAAATAAGAGGTTGATGGTGATGAGGACGATGATGGGACTGATTGTAATGATGGTGATGATGATAATGACGAAAACTATTCGAACTTGCTGAAATCGCGCAGAGCTCTATCGGTCACAAAAATTGCAATAAAAGATTGTCCACAATAAAGGATTGAATACAATACGAGCTTTAAGAGTTACGTACTTCTTGAATGCAAGATATCTTTGTATTCTACATCAAAATAAATGCATAAACACAGAAATTGTGATACATCTTCGATACCTAAAATTCAGTTTTAACAATTAATTAGGCCTATATATTCAAATTGATTTGATTTTGAATTTGATTTTGATTTATTTACCAACGACAATAGCAACATATTAAGTATACGAGAAGAGAACTATTGGTTGGTAAAATGGGCCAGGTAATATCACACTTGCTACTCGAGCGTACTCCCATAGGGTGGTATTCTCGAAAGCGGACTAACTTTAGTCCATGGTTTAATCCTCCGACTAAGTATGGAATGCCAAGTGTCCATAAGAATATATTTATGAATAATATGTCCATAAATTACCATGATAACGTAATTATTTCATAGTTATATTGTTATTTATTAATTATGTTATTACATTTTATATTAATTTAGTGACAGATTAAATTTGTCAAAAACATATTCAAATTAACACTTGGCATTCCATACTTAGTCGGTGGATTAAACCGTGGACTAAAGTAAATCCGCTATCGGTAAATAATAATTAATAACGTATTTAGATTGTATTACCAATTTTTTAACACCATAATGGTATGTGTCTACACAAGGTGTAATTTCAAATAACGTTGAGGTCATTTACCCGCGTTGCTGTAGAAGAAATTTGAAATTCGGAATTGCAACGAAATAAGAAGGTGATGAGGACGATGATGATGATGAAGAAAACTATTAGAACTTGTTGAAATCGCGCGGAACCTTTTAAAAGTTATGCATCTACCCACCGAATACCATCCGAACTTGCTGAAATCTCGCAAGGCTCTATCTGTCACAAAAATGGAAAAAAAGCAACCACTCCGTCGAGCCGGATTTGAACCAGCGACCTAGAGATGTCAATGTTTAGTGCCTCTACAGTCTCCCGCTCTACCAACTGAGCTATCGACGGTTCCTGTCCGTGAGATTGAGAAACGCGGTCTGATAAAAATGATTGTGTTTACTTATCATAATATTTAAGCTATCACATCTGGTAATGAATAACTAATTACTTATTTAGATTGTATTACCTTTTTTGACACCATAATATAGTTTGTGTCTACATAAGGTGGAATTTCAAATTACGTTGAGGTTATTTATCCGGGTTGCTGTTAGAAGATATTGAAATTTGAAATTACAAAAAAAAAACGAGGGTGGTGGTGATGAGGCCGATAACGAAGATGATGATAATGATGAAGAAATTTATTCGAACTTTCCGAGTTCGAGCAGGGCTTGTCACAAAAATTGCCAAAAGGGAATCCAGTCCGTCGAGCCGGATTTGAACCAGCGACCTAGAGATGTCAATGATTGTTCCTCTACAGTCTCCCGCTCTACCAACTGAGCTATCGACGGTTCCTGACGATTAAGGTGGGATATCCGGTTGAAACGGCAAGTCCAAAAGATGCAGAAAACCAAGAGAAACAGAGCAAAAAAATTGAGTAAAATCGAATAACTAACGAGGGAGTTATGAATTTTTGAAAAAGTTTGAAAAAGCATGTAATTTAGTAGAAAATCAATACACAAAAAATTAATTGCCAAATTGGTTATCAGTTTGTGACGTCATTGCCTCACTATTTATCAATTGCTTAATGTATTTTTTATCCAATTAATCTCCCTGTTTATCCCAACAAAACTTGATTTCCCCATGCCTTTGCACAGGTATATGATTTGTATCATAATGTATGCATGCCATTTCACCAAATCTGTTATGAATCGATACTATTTTCTGAATAATGTATATTGATAATCATTGATTTTTATACATGCATAAATAGTTTATTGAAATTCACGTTTTGTATGATTTAACTGAAAAATAATTACTCTATATGAGTGCATCCACACAAAAAACATATTACTATCAATATAACTTGGATGCTGGTGTGAGGAAATAAGATTTGTAGGGGGGAATTAAAAAATGTATATTATCAATATAAAGAAAACAATTTTCATGCCATTAAAAATTCATGACTTTCTTATCAGTTATCCGATTTTCCTCAAACATTTTTTTATTGGTTTGTATGATTTTTCTGCGTCTAGTGAAAGCAAGCTATTATTGGAGTGGAATTGCCCTTTAAACAATGAAGCTATCACATTTGGTTATGAATAACTAATTACGTATTTAGATTGTACAGTATTACCATTTTTTACACCGTAATTTTGGTGTGTGTCTACACAATGTGGGTTTCAAATTACCTTCAGGTTATTTATCCGTGTTGCATGCTGTAAAAGATATTGAAATTTGAAGTTACAAACTAAGAGGATTCAGACGATGACGACGAAAACTATACGAACTTGGTGAAATCGCGCAGGGCTCAATTAGGCACAAAAAGTGCAAAAACGGAAGCCACTCCGTCGAGCCGGATTCGAACCAGCGACCTAGAGATGTCAATGAATTAGCCTCTACAGTCTCCCGCTCTACCAACTGAGCTATCGACGGTTGATGTCAGGGAGAGTGGGAAATCCGCTTTAATAAAAAATAATGTGTTATCTTAAAAGAATATTTATTACTTAGCTATCACATTTGGTAACGAATAACTAATGATGTATTTAGATTGTTTCACCATCTTTTGGGGGGTAGTGAGCATATATTTTTTTTTTTTGGCCCTCGAAAATTTGAAAATGTGCAGCCCCCCCCCCCCCCTTGAGGGCCAGGGGGGGGGGGGGGGGCCCATCCCTCCCCCAAAATAAAAAATCACGTGTTTTTACACGTTTTTTATCCCAGGGGGGGGGGGGGGCGGGGCGAGGGGGCCCGGGCCCTGGATCCACCACTGGATGCTAATGATGATAGCGATGATGATAACGAAAACTATTCGAACTTGCTTAAATAAGGGAGTTTACAGATAGCACATGGTACAAAATAATGACCCCAAATATCCACAGATCTTTTACACATGGAGAAGTTCCAGTTTGAGCATCTTAGAAAAATAACTGCCAAAGTCCTAGCTGTGCTTCATGAATACCTTTTGTTTGCCCTGTTGAAAAGAATACTTCCACCTGCGTATCTTAGAATGTACCGTTGGACGTTGGTGCATAAATGAATAATGTTACATAACTTTCATGAGCGCATATCCAGTATTCATCTCTGTGGGTTGTACCTTTTTGGTACAAATGACCTTTATCTGCTCATGCTCAGACTGCACCCGTAAACTGGCTTATCGCGCAGGGCTCTATCGGTCACAAAAAATGCAAAAAGGGAACCCACTCCGTCGAGCCGGATTTGAACCAGCGACCTAGAGATGTCAGTGTATTAGCCTCTACAGTCTCCCGCTCTACCAACTGAGCTATCGACGGTTGATGTCCGTAACAGTTGGAAATGCGGTCTTATAAAAAAAAAAACGTGTTTACTTAAAAGAATATTTAAGCTACCACATTTGGTAATGAATAACTAATTACGTATTTAGATTGTATTATCTTGTTTGACACCATAATTATGGTAGGCCTATGTGTCTACACAAGGTGGACATTTGAAACTATTTTCGGGGTTGCTATATTATGCTTGAAAGTACAGCAAAATAACATGGTGGTAACATTGATCACGATGATTATGATGATAGTATTTATAATGATGATGATGGTGATGATGCTGAGGCCTAAAAGAAAAGATGTTGTATTGCCCTTTAGGTGCAAAAAAACATGGGCCGGTCGGTCGGAAATCTTTTTTTGTAATACTTTTTTTCCTTTTTTTTCTCCGTCTTTGCGCTGATATTTCTCAGTTTTGATTTTCTCTAAAAAACGTTTAAATTTTTTTTTTTTTTTAAAGCCGACCGTAGATTTCAAAAATTTTGGTCGGTCGCAAAGGGCAATACAACATTTTTGTTCAGGCCTAATGATGATGATGATTATGATAACAATAATAGTAATAACTAGAAATGCAATCGTGTCACAACGATGTGCGTGCAATGACGCCGTGTTTCTACGTGTCAAACGAAAGAGCTTCTCTCGGACTATCCAGAGCAATTTGTACGAAGTCTTAGCTTCTGTAATATTGGAGACAGGTAGGGCGAAAGAAAGGCCTCAATAGTGACCTTGATGGGATGGTAGTGACTATGCCTACGATGTTTGAAAGAAATTGGGATAGGGGAAAGAACCTAGAAAGGGCTCGCAAGCACTGCGTGCAAAAACAAATGGGATTAGTTGCACGTTCGTCATTGCAATCAAGATCGTTCTAGGGGTCAAAAGCGTGAACCCGATTTGCCCCATAGACAATGCGTGTAATGCATGGGCGGAAAACGTACAGGATCTGTATTATGACAGGAGTTAAATTGTTTTTTCTCACTCTCTTTATGTCTCTTTATGGGCCGTATATGGTATCATTGGAAAGAGAATTTCATGGTTGTTATTGTAAACTACTCTCTTTTTTTCTATGATAATCCTATCGAAACATGTGATGTAAAATAGATTTAAAGGACAAAATGGCGTCTTAAATGGCCCCCTTGACTACTTTTAAAAATCCGGCCACGAGGTGCCCTGCGTATTGCATCTCGGAATTTCATTGCAAATTTTCAAGGAAAAAAAAGGATGTTTAGGTGGCGAAAAGTAGTCTGAAAAAATGACGTCATGGCCGATAAGTGTTATAATCGGGCGGAATTCGTATAGTGACCCTTGTTCAAATGCAATTTACTCACAATTTTCTGTGTAAACATATACCATACTTGGTATCATTCGAAAGGGCACTTCATTGCGGTCAGTTTGACACCATTGTTATCTGCACGTAATGTACTGCACGCATTAAAGGCGCTATTACGTAATGCATAGTAAATTCATCATTTTTGGCGATAACTTTGCGCTGACATATTCGAATTTTACCTAACTTAGCAGACAGTTGTCACGTATATGGATACATGTGTCTGCCAAGTTTCAACGACGTAGGTATACAGATCGCCATTTTAGAGCAAGTTGAAGTTATTTCGGAATTTTCTTGAAAATGGCGAATTTGGAGGGCAATTTTCCCAAATTTGGTCAGTGATAGGGTATATAATTTTGTATATGGCTGGAAAGGGCATATCCTCAAGTATCTAAATCCAAAAAACGGTACGGGTCTGCCAAGCCATAATGGAGATACGGCCACAGAGAGAAAGCCAATTTCCAGAACTTTAGAGGGCGCTATTTATGTTTTGCAAAGCCATTGGAGCGTGAAATTTGGCATGGCTATGTGCAATTATGAGATAAAGATACTGTGAGATTTAAATACAAAACGGAATTTATATGAGAAAGTTATGGCAGTTTTAGATTATTTAGGGGTCCATTTTTCAAGAACTTGAGAGATTTTTGACGGAGTCGGTTTTAGATTTGAATTTCGAGTATGAAGATGGCATTTTGAAGGTCAAGTCATCCGTCGCAGATGAAAGAACATCTCTCAGACTATCTAGAGGAATTTGTTAGAAGTTTGTATGATCTAGGATAGTGGAGATAGAAAGGAATAAAATAAGGCCTTAAAATGGACCAGAAACGGACATAATGGCGCCTGGACGGTTATGCATGAGTGATTTCGAAAATCGAAGAATGTAGTGACCTTGATGAGATGTTAGAGACGATGCCTACGAAATTTGAAAGGAAAAGGACATGAGGAAAGCACCTTACTAGGAATCACAAGCACTACGTGCAAAACGAATGCGATTTCCGGACGATAAGGAAAAGGAGAATATTAATTGGGCAGAATGTGAACGAAAACAAGGCAATGACGAAGGTTCGTCATTGCAACTAGATGGAACTTCGACTGCGCGCAGTCGAAAATGATGCCTCCGTCAAAGAGCAATTTTACAGACCAAAACAGAAGAAATTTTTCAAATTCAAGTTCAATTGTAATCCATTAACAGGTTCTCAGAATATCATGATTACAAGCAATTTCTTATACATAAATGACCCTTTGATCTTTGACCTCATGACCCTAAAATCTACTCAGTTCATTGGCTCTGCAAGATGTCCTGAGTTAACTAGTAATCCATCTGTCAGTTCTAATGAGAATGCATTCACAAGCTATTTTTGCATACATAATGAGCCCTGTGACCTTTGACCTTTGACCTCATGACCCAAGAATCTAATCAGTTCATTGGCTCTGCACGATACATACATGATCTAAGTTTGGCAGGAATCCATCAATCGGTTCTTCAGATAACGCGATCACGAGCTGTTTTTGCATACATAATGAGCCCTGTGACCTTTGACCTTTGAACTCGTGACCCCAAAATCTAATCAGTTCATTGGCTCTGCAAGATACATACACGACCAAAGTTTGGCAGGAATCTATCAATCGGTTCTTCAGATAACGTGATCACGGGCTGTTTTGCATACATGATGAGCCCTGTGACCTTTGACCTTTGACCTCGTGACCCCAAAATCTAATCACTTCATCGGCTTTGCAAGATCACGAGAACGGGACGTACAGACGTACGTACGGACGGACGGACGTACGGACGGACGGACAACCCGAAAACATAATGCCTCCGGATACTTCGTAACGGAGGCATAATAAAAACAATAACGATGAAGATTAGATTAGACGGTGGGAAATGCGCTATAATAAAAAATGATGTGCTTACTTCAAAGAATATTTATTATTTATTATATTTGGTAATGAATAACTAATAATACGTATTCAGATTGTATAACCATTTTTGACACCATTATGCTTTAAGTGTCTTCACAAGGTGTATTTTAAAATTACGTTGGCGTTATTTACCCGGTTTGCTGTACAAGATATTGCATTTTAAAATGTGAAATTACAACAAAACAGGATGCTGGTGGTGATGAGGATGATAATGAGGAGGGTAAAAACGATTCGAACTTGCTGAAATCGCGCAGGGCTCTATCGGTCACAAAAAGTCCAAAAAGGGACCACTCCGTCGAGCCGGATTCGAACCAGAGATGTCAGTGAATGTGCCTCTACAGTCCCCCGCTCTACTAACTGAGCTATCGACGGTTGATGTCGGGGAGGGTGAGAAATGTGGTTTTATAAAAATGTGTTTACTTCAAAGAATATTTAAGCTACCACATTGCTTTGGTAATGAAATAACTAGTTTCGTATTTAAATTCGTAACTAATCATTTCATTACCATTTTTGACACCATATGGTAGGTGAAATTTCAAATTACGTTTAGGCTATTTATCCGGGTTGCTGTAGAAGATATTGAAATTTGAAATTTGAAATTTGAAATTTGAAATAACAATAAAATAAGAGGGTGGTGGTGATGATGATGATGACGGCGGAAACAATTTGAACTTGTAAGATCGCGCAGGGCTCTATCGGGCACAAAAATTGCAAAAAAGCAACCACTCCGTCGAGCCGGATTCGAACCAGCGACCTAGAGATGTCAGTGAATTAGCCGCTACAGTCTCCCGCTCTACCAACTGAGCTATCGACGGTTGATGTCCGTGAGAGTGGAAAATGCGGTCTAAAAGAATATTTAAAGGGCAAGTCCACTCCAAAAATAACTTACTTTCAATAGATGCAGAAAAACAAGAGAAACAGAGCAAAACAAATTAGAGTAAAATCGAATAACTAATAAGGGAGTTTTTGAAAAAGTATGAAAAAGTATGGAATTTAGACAATCAATACACAAATTGCCAAATTGGTTATCAGTTTGTGACGTCATTGACGCACTATTTATCAATCGCTTTATGTATTTTTATCTCATTTTAAATCTCCCTTTTTATCCCCTCAAAACTTGATTTCCCTATGCCTTTGCCCAGGTTATAGGATTTGTATCATATTGCGTGCCTGACATTTCACAAAATCTTTCATGAACTTTTAAGAATCGATACTATTTTCTGAATATTGTATATTGATAATCATTGATTTTTATATAAATAGTTTATTGAAATTCACATTTTTCATGATTTAACTGAAAAAATAATATTACTATCAATATAACATGGATGCTGGTGTGAGGCAATAAGATTTTTAGGGGGGAATTACAACCTTTTTATCATCAATTTAATGAAAACAATTAGTGGACAGTGAGGCAATGACGTCATGTTGATGTTGATGGGCGGGGCGAAGAGGATTTTTCTTTTGTGGAGAACTTAAAAAATGACATGTCTCGCACTTTAGAGGGCGTTACGAAACTTGGAAACGGGGGACCGCTGAGGTAATTTAAAGACCAGTGATTTATACGAAAGATATATGATCAGCCAGATCGAGCTAGAAAATCCTAAACTACTTATTTAGGTACCATCAGCGGAACATTTAAATCCCATCATCTTTAAATGATTAAAACAAATAACAGTTTTGGTATTTGGTTTGGTTTAACTTGACTGAAAATGCATAGGTCATGGGTTTGATCCCAATTAATGTCCTTTAGCAAGACATTAATCTACATTTGCCTCTCCATACCCAGAGGAATAGGAACCTGGGGAATGTTTCACAAAGACTAAAATCGACTTTAAGTTGGACTTAACTTTGGCAGGCCGTTCATGCCGTTACTTTCTTTCACCATTTACCGGCATTGGTCTCTCAAGGGACGTACAATTAATAATGGTCACAAATCTACATAATTTACATTATTTTAATATTCATTATTGAAGGAAAGAATATTATCTTAAGATCATAATGGTGATAGCAACCAGTGGCATGAATAGCCTGTCATAGTTATAAGTCCAACTTAAAGTCGATCTTAGTCTTTGTGAAACACCCCCGGGTAGGATGGTGAAAGCCTTCGTGATAAAAAAATATGCTCTCCGCATGACCATAATGGAAGAATGCTCCCCAGGAGTGAAGATGGTGGAATAAATCCAATGACAGGGATAATGAAAACCGGTTTATCTGTAGAGTATGTACTTAGTGATGCTATACACGTTGTATATAATCCAGATTTGTCGATGTTTATTAATAAAAAAATAAAAATGGCCATCAGCTGATCAGGGTCAATATTGTTCTATCAATTTTCACCGGTCATGGTGAGGAATCTGAACCCATCGTGACTAACAGTCATGCAATGCAAGTGATATCCCTATTTGGTGGAAAGCGGTAGGAAGAACGGTTTTGGGTTTTTAATTAATCGTACTTCCTTTTCCTCCGCAAAAACCTCTACGAATTAATACGTGACATGGTTTGAAGAATTGTATACCTAATAATCTTGTCCTGTTCTCATACACGGGATATCAACCTGGAACCTGATACGAGCTATTTCCTCCAACTATACGTGGTCTCCGGTCAGTATCTCGTAGTATCTAGTCCACAACCTGATAACCCAATTAACAAATAACCAAGAAATTACCACCCCAAAAAAGAGTTATTAAAACAGACACTAAGGGAAAAAAACCGGAAAGAAGAAACCAAGGAAAGCCATACTTGGAGTTTATCCGAGGCCTTTGTGTGCGGTATTTAATTTATCTTATATTTTTTGAATTTCATACGATAATAATCAATTAATCCATCAAGTCTATCAATTTTATCAATAACATTCGACTATTTCCTGGGCAATTTTAAGTCAGTCACTAGTCCTCGTGATCCTATTAACCTCATACTTGTAAGACAGTAGTGATACATTAAGGTGCAGCACTGCTCCTTCTTTTATGTAAATGCTCTTCAGGCAAAACAATTGGAAAGTGGAAATTTCCATCATCAACCAAACTAAATGTTTAATTTTTTATTTTGAAAATGTCGTTTTAAAGATGACTAATCTTCTAAATATTCTTCGGCATGTCAGCTTTTATTATGAACACAAATTGAAGTCATAACAATTTTTTCTTACTTTGAACCTTTCCATGTGGAGAGTTTGAGTGACGTCATGATGACGCACGTATAAAATTGTCCCCTCGAAGAAAAAAACAATGCAGAGTTTCCCACCGACCTGAAAATACTATGTGGAATGATTCATGCTACTATATGCGGCTTACTAATGTGTTGTTTATATGGAGAGAACTTTCATGGGAAACCATGATTATCTTCACCTATAACGCGTACTTTCTTGTTAAAGTTTCTGTTAGTAAAGACAAATTGATAGCTTTCATTTGATCGTGTTTGAAGAGGGGAGGGGCGGAGGGAATGGGGGTTGATAGCATGGATAGGGCGACAGAAGGCGGGTGGGAGAGGAGGGAGAGAGAGAGAGAGAGAGAGAGAGAGAGATAAAGGTGGAGACGGTGTGGGGATGGGGGGGGGGGGGGCTGCTGGAAAGCATATGCGAAATAGAGATGAGCTGGACAATGAGGCGGAAAGAGGGCGGAGGGCAGAGGAGAGAGAGAGAGAGAGAGAGAGAGAGAGGCGCTAAATGGCGAGAGTTTAACATTTCAAATTTTACAGGTCATAATAGTACACATTATTAAAATAATTATTATTAACTGATACGTATATAATATGCATATTAGCATCATCACCTCAAAAACTCACTCACCTTCCTTTAAAGCAGCCCCTCGTCCCATGCCCATCTGAACACAAGTCATACAGGTGATAGGTTTCGAATTACGACAAACTTGGCTCTGGTCCCATTCCTCTATTCTCGTGTATGCGTACCACTCGCTGTGAAGGAATCTTCTACTCAATCTTGTTATTTTGGTACTAAAAGGGAGTTCCCGCAATTACAGTCACCAGGACCAACAGTGGGGTTTCAGCATCTTTCGAGGTCCCAATGTTTTACTGGTATTTTTCCATATTTCTTGATTTCCGAAATATATCCTTACGTCATTCTTGTTTTTAGATGACGATTTTCTCTCCAATCCTCTATAAATATAGATTATTGATTTATTGGCTATCCACACTTAATTCTACCCCCTTCTCCGGTCTTATCATCTGTCCATAATGTTCCTTTTCACCTCTTTCTCCCGTCTACTTATTTTTGTTTTTACCCATGAGTTTCTTCTCTTTCAACTCCCTCATCTTTTCTGCTAAACGTTGTATACGATGGCATAGCCATTTGCTCTTCTCCTTCTCCTCCTTCTTATCCTTATCCTCCTCCTCCTCTCCTTCTTCTTCTTCCTCTTCTTCTTCACCTTCTTACTCTTTGTCTTCTTTACGACTGTTGTCCATATGTCTTTTTGGTGGATCAGGGAACACACCTTTTGTTTTCTTCAATATTATGTATATTATCATTGATATCATGGATATGTTAGCCGCATGCTGTTATTGATTTGTAGAGGGCAACAAGGGTGACTTTGGCCTGATACCATGAAGCTGAAAGATAAAGTTGAGTTCGGGGGGGGGGGGGGGTATCATCATTTTTCCCGCCGATTTGTGGGGCTCCAACTTGAGAGGGGCTAGGTACTATGTCCCATTTGCACGCCAACAAAATGAAAAGGTTAAATTCAACGGCATTTGAAAGATAATACTTGTTAGAACTTCCCCCAAAAAAGAGGGGGGGGGGGCTTGAAATGTCTTTAAGTGGGAAAATAATGACTATTAGTTGTCAAATCGATATAAGGGCTATATTAGAGCCAATATGTAATAGTCTGATTTTCAGACCCCTGTACCGAATGGTCGTATGTTTTATGCTGTGCAAAGATTCAATCAGTTTAATTTTGGCCATTACAAGAAGTGGGTTATTGATGTAGACAAATGCTCATGTACCCTTTACAGCTCATTTTATGTATGTGATTACAAAAGAATAAAAAAAGCCAGTCAGTCACTCAATAGTGTCTGGCAGCGAAGTCTAGCAAGTAAACGGGTTTTCTTGCATAATTTTAATATTAGGTCACTGCTAACGTTTACATTTCACAGATAGGCATGACATATTCATAATTCCTGCAAAGTTCTACAGAATTTGATGTTTGCTGCAAAAGGGACATAATATCTTTAAAGGTAAAGACCAGTATTGGAAACGCCCCAATTTCAAAAAATGAAATGGAAGCTCTCATTACCAATCATGTGAAAGAATATGTTTTGACTAATACATGATGATAAAAAATTTGCCGGGAAACAACCTACTAATTCATATATTTGGTAAATTTGTTTCTCTCATGGTCTGTGAGAGATATAGGCTAGTCCCATATACATCTTTCTGTGTATAGTGCTTGTAACTCTACGAAGAATGGGCCAAATTTCTTATCATTTTGATGATGCCAGAACCTTGCAGATGCTAGATGCTAGATGATCAACCTTTTCTGATCGATTCCACAACGTTTCTTTCACAATGCAATCGCATGACCATAACTGGTCTTTACCTTTAAAGATAAAGTTGAGTTCTGGTCATGCGATTGCATTGTGAAAGAAACGGTGTGAAATCGATCAGAAAAGTTGATCATGTAGCATATAGGTATTGGTGTGTGCTGCAAGGTTCTGGAGGCAAACTCCATTATAAAGTAGTTCGAATTCGTCACCTAATTGGTTCGCATAATTTACATCATGTATGTTGGTCTTATCAAAATAATCATTGTTGGGGTGGGGGGGGGGGGGGGGGAGATGGTGAGCAGACCCTCAAACGGCTATGTCGGCACAACATCACATCAAATGCACTGAACGTTAACCTGGCATTCACAAAAAACGCAAACGTGAGAAGTATATATTATAGGCTTGTGCCCTCGAGATATTTTTAGAATGTCTCTCTCCTCTAAAAGTCGACAGCATTCGTGAAACACATGCGAGCAACCTGCGGTAAAACGAAACGAACATTGAAAACAGAAATGAATCGATAAACTTTTCAAAAAGGTGAACGATGTGTGGAATTTAAGGGTCCTAGCAGTGAAAGGGATGTTGGAATGCAAGAATGGTCAAATAAGCCTTTTTAAAAGGGTGATATTTTGTAGGCAACTTGAATTCAGCGGATCGAAAGAGAGCGTAAAAGGGAATCAATTGTGACGTCACAACGAGAACAGGACTCAAGTGCTATACTGCCCCCCCCCCTGTGAAATATTAATGGATGTTGTACTTTGATTTACTAAATGTGAGCTAGTTCATAAAGTATTTCTTTTTCTGTATTTGAATAAAATTGAAACATGGAATTCCATCCTCCAATCGGCTAGCTAGCAGAAAAGACCATCCCATTTTGAACCCCAAAGCCCCTGCCGAGCCCTGGTCGTCACCCCTTAACGCCAGCCCGGCGTGGGCCCGGTCCGAACACGACACCGCACCGCCTCGAGCAAGCCGCATTCCGCTACTCAACATCTCAAACAACAAAATATGAATCAAGATCTTGGACAATTTCTGACTTTTTTTTCTTCTTCTCCACCCAATATCTTGTTTTGATAGACTGGTTCAAGTGATTTGTTTTCGCAGCCATTTCTTATTCTGTCTTGTAGTATTACATTTTTTCTTTTACGGCGCTGTGACACGAAAAGTATATTAAGAAAATGACATTTCAGTGAAATGTCTGTCATAGTAGCTTCAGGCTTCACTGAGTCGCATATGTTATGAATTAGATTGTGGTGTAATGTTACTGGCATTGCGCCATTTTACATCACAAAATACATTCATTCAATAAAAACATTATTACTTGAGCACTAAATATACCGACATCGTTCAAATCTCGTTCTCTCCCCTTTTTTTGTTAGATGTCTGATTGTATAACAAACCGTCCATCGGTGTTTAGGATTGTTTTAACTCTGCATCTGAAAATAGTAGCATTTTTATAGCATTTTGTTCAATAGAATAATAAACATGAAATGTAGGCCTATAAATATAAACGGTGAATATTATTATACTAGGCTATACCATCAAATCATTTCTTATTAATTACTCAATGTTACAAATCCTCTGCTATCAGTTTGCCAACGTACAAAAAGGCATATAATTTCTACGAAAGCGTTGTGTTGGTCAACCATTGGGCCATGGAAATAAACATTTGACCATCACAACTCAATGTCCATCGGTGGAAGGGAATGGACACAAATTAAGCCATCATTCATTTCTGTGGTAGCCTATTTCGTGACAGGATGTAAACATTACAATGAATGAGCGAAACACGATACCGACTGTATGTAGTTTGTTTGCAAAAACCTCTTTTCTCTATTCTTCAAAGAAATACGGTCAAAAGAAAGACATAAACTGGTATTTTGTAATTCCAAGAAGAGACTTTTTATTTCATTTATTTAAGCATGACATTTGAATCTTACTAATGTTATGTAAAACTATTAATATGATAAATAATACACATCCGAAGCTCCTTGGATGATTTAACAGGTCTGCAAGTACAGACTAATGCTAGTGGCGAGTCAGGTGGTGACCTCAGGTGACCTTCTGCTCACCTCCCCCGAGGACACGTGACCTGACGTGCCCTGTATCATGTGGTTCGAGATGACCATGGTGACGGGACGCCAAGACTGGACGCGCATATTTTTTTTACACAACTGTTTAGCCATTTTCGCGAAAAATTCCAAGAAGTGCTCTGGTGAAAGAGTCTATAGGTCGTCAGCGCACTGTGTGCAAGCACGTACACCAGGGAAGGGAACTGAGATGATAGAAAGGGGAAAACAAGGATAGTGGAGAGGATATGGAGAAGGAAAAACAAGGAAATACATAAGGAAAGAGAAGAGGATAAGTCAAAGGAAGAACATAGAAATATATAATTGAAGAGCTAAGAGGATCATAGATCTAGACTAAGGAAAAACTGGGAAATACATAAAGAAGGAGAACTTGAGGAATCTATCATATTAAAACAAAGAAATAGATGCATGACGAAGGAGAAAAGGATAGATTGAAGGAGAAACAAAGAAATACATAAAACAAAAGAGAAGAGGTTAGAATAAAAGAGAACAAAAGAAATACATAACGAATGAGAACTGGGGGATAGATTGAAGGAAAAACAAAGAAAATTAACGAAGGAGAAAAAGGATAGATTGAAGATTTAAAAAAAGAAATACATGACAAAAGAGAAGAGGATAGATTGTAGGAGAACACAGAAATAAATAATGAAAGAGAAGAGAGGATAGATATAACCCGAAACAAATAACGAGTATGTACACATGTACAACTCCAGCAATCCAACAAAACTGCTAAGGGTAATGCTAGACTGTCTCTAGTCGTTTGTACAGTATATTTGACTGAAGTGGCTAAACAGTTGTGTAAAAAAAATATGCGCAGACTGGACAGGGACAGGACAGGACCCGTTTCACAAAGCCTTTTTTCAATGACAAATGAAACAAAATCAGTGACAAATCTGCTGATAACCAATCAGAAGCAAGGATTTCAGTAGCTTATAACAAAAGCTGTCATTTGACACTGATGACATGTTTTGTGAAACGCCCCCTGTATAATGCGAGTTCGTATGCAATCGGCTCGCGTTGGAGTATGATTTTGATAATTATTTTTTGGGGGGAGGGGGTAGGGGCCTTCGTTTCAAACTAAGTTGTGGGGCGGTATTAACACTCACTGCAAACAGAGGTGAAGCAGAGCTCATTCATTAAGATCGATTTATTCAGTCTTGGTGGTGTTTCATAAAGCTGTGCGTAAAGTTACGCATGACTTTATGCATGACTTGAATATGAAGAGCTAAATGGGATTCTCAAATCCTTTTAATTGCATAAGCTAAGTTGAAATATGCAGATGTAGTTTTTTTTTTTTAATTAATGCAAAGTGTATGGCTACAATTTAATCGAGATTATGGGTAATACAGTCACACTTTGCTAAAATGTCAGGAAAAAACTTTGGGCATCCCACTTGGCTCTTGATATTCAAATCATTTGTAAAGTCATTCGTAACTTTTCGCACATCTTTATGAAACACCCCAGTTAACCCCAAATCCCTTTCTATCTCTATCCATCTCCTCTTGGAATAAGAAAGAATAATAAGTGTTAGAAAACTATATGATATCTATTTGATTGACCGATCCCCAGAGATCGAAAATATTTCGCTCGAGGAGCACATGGTGGTATG
>JAVYIG010016074.1:0-32816 GCA_035222895.1 Strongylocentrotus droebachiensis | reverse complement strand
GGTCTACCTCCATTTCGTTGACGATCAGCCATGCACAAAGAAGAGGAAAGACTTGCTATTTGAGAGACCTCATTCTTACTGTACTTAGTTAAATTTCTTTGACGAGTAAATGTTATTCCCAATTTCTGTTTTTTCCCATACTCGTACAGTTGCAGATTGAAGATAATGGAGACTTTGGATTGTCTATTTTGACTTTCATTCTCCGTTTTCACTTAAGTTGTCCCTATTATTGTATTCATTCAGATCGTCACCATACACTCGACTTTAGTTTGGCAGCACAACTTTAATTGCTATGACATCATGAAGGATACAATCACCATGGTTATAGACTGTGATGCGGGGATCGATGATGCCGTGGCTATCATGATGGCATTGGCGGAGCCGAGGGTCGATCTTATCAGCATAACGTGTGTCAACGGGAACTCACCTGTTGAAAAGGTCACCATCAATGTTCTGCGGGTCCTGCAGAAGTGTGGTCGACTGGATGTAAGCATTTTTGGAGGTTTCTTTCTTTTTTCTTGATGAGGGTACAGCCTTACAGCATTGAAAGAGCATGAAGTGATGAGATTTAGTACAGAGTGGTATGACACGCTTGACACAAGTTAAATGTATACCTTTTCATGTGTAGGCCTACAGAGAGAACAACATCAGAATACAGTACACTTATTCTTTGGGGTTAGTTCTCCTTTAAACATACAAACAAGCAGCTGAAAATGTTTTTCACTTTTGTTTGTTTGAAGAAAGGATGTTGATCATCTGTTCAAGCTGTTCACTGGTACAACTTTCAAAGTTTAGTCAAACCTGCTTTTATTAGTGACCACCATACTGTATAGAAAGACCTGTCTACAAAGACCACATTTGTTGTTTCCCTTGAAAATGGTTTCTCATTGAAACATGTACTAAAGGATATGTACATACAGGCAACTTGCCTATAAAGACCACCTTTCTTGTCTCCCTTGGGTGGTCAGTATAGACAGGTTTCACTATATTCAATTCAATATGGGTAACTGACATTTTACACTTTTTTTCTACAGATACCTGTATACACTGGTACTACAAAAGACTTCCTAGGCACCGCCGCCGTAACATCGGCTCATGGACAAGATGGCCTCGGAGACATCCCCAACCCAGAGACTCCGCCCTCTAGAGATCTTGTCCAATCAGAGCATGCGGTAGAAGCACTGATCCGCATGGCTAACGAGCACCAGGGAGAGATCACCCTCGTGGCTATTGGTCCTTTGACTAACGTGGCTCTGGCCATGAAGTTGGACTCACAGTTTACTTCTAAACTCAAGGAGCTAGTCATCATGGGAGGAAATATTTCAGGTAAGACTTTGGCTTAATACGCCATGATTTTATCAAGTTTATCAAGAGGCAAAAGTAACGTTGATGTAAAACTTATACAGAAATTATATTGTACTGAGTTACTGACAGCTGAACGTAAACTCAATGGATATGTCAGTTCTTCAGAAATGAAGTTATTTAAAGCCTCAATGCACTACTTATAGGTATTTGCGCCCTCTATTTAGCAAACCATACCTAATCGGTGACCATTGGTCGCCCAGGATCCTCTTTTTCTTATGTTAAGTGAGAGCTAAATAGATAAGATAACAACCTGTCAGTGACCTTGCAGGGTGATCTAATCCCTCCTGTAAACTAGTACAGATGGGCTTTAAATGATATTCTCTGTTCTATAATTGGTTGTCCAAGTCAATATATATCCAAGCATTTCATTGTTGTTCTGTTTTCAGCCACAGGAACCCGTTTTCCAGCCTCAGAGTTTAATTTCACTGTGGACCCCACAGCAGCTCATATTGTGGTGACTGGGACCCAATGTGCTACAACTCTTGTTCCTTTAGAGACATGTATCTCTAGTAGTATATCAAATGTAAGTTGAGTTTTATAAATTTTAATAATTATGATGATTATTGATATTAATTCTAATAATTCTTAAAATGTTTGATCTCATTGCACCTTTCTTTTTAATGTGTTTCTCATAGATTATGATACGTTTGGAAATATACATTATGTCTCATAGAATATATAATTAACTTTGTTTTTTTGTAAATTGTTATACCTTTCGTTTAAATTCATTGTCTTACATGCATCTTCTTTCATGAACAACTCGTTAATTTATTTTTGTCTTAAAGGAGACCAGTTTTGGAAATGCCCCACTCTCCAAAAATGAAATGGAAGCTCTTATTACCAATCATGTGAAAGAATATGTTTTGTCTAATACGTGATGATACAACTTTTGCCAAGAAATGGCCTACTAATTAATATATTTGGTAAATTATTATATCTATCCGAACTGGATAGATATCGCGTAGTTCCCATATACATCTTTCTGTGTACAGTGCTTGTAACTTTACCAAGACTGGGTCAAATTTCTTATCATTTTGAGAACCTTGCAGTACACACAAATACTTATATGCTAGATGGACACCCTCTGTTGTTTTTGTTGGCACAATTAATTTGGAGTCTTATCAAAGCTTGATATCATACTAGGCCCTAGGAGAGGCCCATACTAGGAGAATTACGTGTAACTCATTACATGTCAATTTTGGATTCTAGGATTATTCAGGTCAAAAGATCAACATAACTTTTAAGACCACTTATCCTTTGTGCCTTCAAATATATTAATTCCTTCTCTTATTTTTTGTTTGTTTGTTTCCACAGAGCTGGTTCGAGAGCCTACACCATTCCAAGAATGCCAAGTTCGTGGCAGCCATGTACACAGATCGTCTGAAAAAAGCGAAGACTGAAAAGAAATCTGTGTGCATGGTTGCTGACGGATGTGCCATGGTCGTTGCTGTCAGCAAAGCCGCAATCAAGAAAGCCACTCATACCCCATGCCAGATTGAACTCCATGAAGGGATGACGAAAGGACAGATGGTGACGAGTAAGATCTATCGACCGTGGGCTAAGTCATTTCCAGGCCCTGAGATCAATGTCGTGATAGAGCTGGACATGGAGATATACCATACGATGTTAGATGAGGCAGTTCGGTGAAAGACGGTTGACCTGAATCATCAGGCAAATGTGAATGCAGAAGGGTACACAACATTGTAGGTGTATTCTTTTTTATTCATCCAGGTTAACCTTTGGTGCTTTGAAAGTCATTTCTTCATGAGTCGTTCCATTAATGTACATGTAGAACATGGCTCGAGTATGGCTCGTAAATCGCAAGTAAATCCACAAGAATTAACAGAAAGCCAAAATCAGACAATATATGCGGAAGCTATTGGAACAAAGTGCATACAAAAAATAACACACTGTGATTGGCCACTGGAAAACGAACATAACACCAGCTGTTTAATGAAAATGAGTGCAAGACGAAAAGCTTTCGTATATTGTATTTGTTACTGTTCTTGAGGAGGCGCGATAGCTCAGTGGGTAGAGCAGTGGTCTCGTAATCCTGTGACCCGGGTTCAAAACCAAGGTGATGCGCCAGTGCCCTTTGGTAAGGCATTAATCCTCATTACCAGATCCCTTGGAGAGGACGTAAAGCCGTCGGCCGTCTGGTTGCTTACTTACAAGCATTTATGCTTTCTTAGCAGTCAGGTAAAATAACCACCACTGCCACACACATTCATTCTTCGATTTTGTAGTGGCAACCATCTCTTTAGTTTTCTCTTAAGCATTATTTCAGGTCCTGTTTCCTCTCTCCTTCTGGCATTTGCAAGGATTGTATCATTGAAGATATTGGATCTGTATGTTTCTGAGTCTATTTTTAGGGTACATGTAAATAGGTCAAATTGAATGGTATCCCTGCAATTTTTGTTCAAGGAATTTTAAGGTCAAAGGTAACTTGCGTTTTAGTAAAAATATAAAAATATTAGAGGATTATGTTATATTGTAAGTCTAATCAAGACAAAAGTATCACCTATTGTGCTTGTACGAATCTTATTTATTTATTTATTTATTTCCTTCTCCAACCGAATTTTTTCATCAATTATCTCAAAAATTGTATCAGTATCATCTTCAGATATTTACAGTATCTTTGACATCATCAGGAATCATGCACCACCTCTTTTTAGTATGATCAATCAACCATGACGTCATCCAGGTGCCATTTTGTGTTTTTACGTTATCATTCATATCTTCATAACTATTCATCATAAATTGCCCAAATTTAATACACATTAACTTCAGGTCATTGGTCAATACATTGACAATCCATGTCCGTGTGCGTGTCACGACGCGCACGTGCGTGCAGTCATGAACAATTTAGAGTACAAACCAGGTCATTTAGAGCATTTCAAAATTTTCAGTCCGTACGTGTCCGCGAGTAAGATGTGCGCGCTCAGAGCACGGGGAAAAGGTCAAAATTCACAATTTTTATATGATTTGGATTCCTCTTGTAACCGTTATTGACAATTTCCATTAATTTCAGTCACTCTTGACCTTTCATAAGGCCATGAGCGCGCGTCAAAGTTAAAAAATCCGTGCGTGCTGCTATGGGCAATATAATGCAAATTTGATAAAAAAACATGCCATTTTAATGATCAAAATAGCTCTTCAGATAGTCCATCGACCCCCAATTTTTATATCATGGTTGGAAAGAGCATGAGTCGGAGATATGATTTCATACCACCCTGGCTCGTACAAAGTGAAACAAAGTCATCATATTGGCATCTAAACTAAAAAAAAATGTATTTTGTTGATGACATCATTTTTGTCTTTGTTTAATTGAGATTATCTCGCTTATTGGTGATCGATTTTCTCCCAGATTTTGATATGTTGTAGCTGAGATAATTCTCTACGAGAAATATGACATTTATTTTTCATTTGGTATTTTGGATGACGTCATCATAGTGAAATATTTGATTAAAGGCGACAATGCTTAATTTGTCATATTTAATTATTATGTCTATGGGAGGTCACTTTTTGCAAAAACATGAATCTGCTTGACAATGTTTTTTGACCAGTATCTCGGTTGTTATTCTACAGTTTTCTCCCAAATTTTAGTATGTTGTAGCTGAGTCTCTGGGCTATCGGTAGTGTGGTCTCCGTTTTTTTATCACATGTCGAGAACATGGCCAGCACCTTCTTTATTTCTTCCTGCTCTTGATTGCCCGGGTCGTTCACAAACACGTCGTACACTGCCGTACCACCACCCTTCACAACCATGCTCCCCTTCAAAAACTCTCTCAGGTCAGTCGTAGACTGTCGTCCGACGTTGAAAGCCCTCAACCAAATACATGTACATCATATCATTTTTCTGCTACGAAAACTCCCAGGCCCAGTCGAGGTACGTAGAGGCCATCTTGATCTTGGTTGCTCTGCACTAGCTACTATTATTTATAAAGTTCTCTTACCTGTACATGTACCAGTTACCATATGCGTTCAGTCCGGAAACAACTGCACGGGCCATTATTTTTCACTTTTGTAGTATCGCCGCAGATAATTGGTCCCTATTCTTACTCTCCCAAAGTTCTATCCAATCACTGCCCCTGTGCCTTGTAATCAAAATGAATATACCAGTAGTCATTGAATATCTATATAATTTACTAGTTCACGTAATGTTAATTTCAAAGTCTAAAAAAAAGATTGAAATGTATTTAAAAATACTTTAAAATGACCTAAAATACCATGTTATCAATTGTAAAATATAAGGGTAATGCTTCCTTAATTGCTGAGGAAGAGTCTGTCCGTGACGTAGGTCATTTGCCTAGTTTCAATGACTCGTCCCTGTGTGTGTCATTTCCAGACAAGCGGAGGATGACGGCCTCAAGGATCCGGATGTCTCCATTTGTAGCGGTGCATTTGCAAGTTGAACAGGAGGAGATCCGATCGGCGTAAAGCAAGGTGGCGCATGACCTTCATACCAGCAAGGCAGCTCTGGCATCCTGTGTCTGCCATGGCAGAAATAGAGCAGGAATGCCAGTTTTCAGCCAAAAGCCTGAATTCAGGCCCTGGCGATTTATTTTCAGACCATAGTTTTTTTTTTGTAATGTACAAAATAACTAATTCTAGGTAATTTTCAGGCCCTCTGATCAATTCTAAATGGCATACCGGTACCTGATTGAGTCGTCGGCACAATTTTGATGGTCACGTCAATGAATGGCTGGGGCGTTGACCGTTTCCTGAGCCACGTAATCGGAGAGGTTGTCATATACTTTGTAGCCTAGAGGGAGGGCTGATCTACGATGAGTATTTTCCATAGTGTGGATGGAGCAAAGGGCATCGATGATAGCACCCTCATTGCCTCTGGGGGCAGCAGGTGTCAAACATCTTTGTCTGTCCTTACTGCAACATACACTCTCCATGTGTTTGGGCCTATCACAATGCATGCACCTGTTGCCGTATGCTGGACATTGTGCTTGACGGATGCAGGCCACGGTGCTCTTCCCATGTCCTCTCCTGCCACAGTACCTGCCACATATAGGTCCTGGAATTCCTTGACATTCAGACAATTCATTAGTCTTATGTTTTTCGGTTTTCAACAATATTTGACTCTAGCATTTATCTTTTTGTGTGTGTGTGTCAATAGTTGACCTTACGTCATGTTTTGGGTTAAGTTACAGCATGGTTTGCGATTATTGTTCTTACATTTGTTGCTCCTGGTATAGATTTTTGGATCATGCTTTTGGTCTTCGTCGCACTGGCCAATTTGAGTTCCTTTTTGCACCAAAGACACTTGGGGAAATGGAGGATTATGTATATTGTAATTCTAATCTAGAGTATCATCTTCTATTTGTTTCATGACAGACCGTGTTCATTGTTAAAGTCAACGTATAGCGGCTGACTGACACAAACAGACAGCAATCTTATTTAAATATATAATAAAAAATAGTTTGGGACAAATAATCCTCACATTATCCAATCAAATTTACAAAAAATATTAACCAAAAATGATAATGAGGTTGTTAACTTAAAAAAAAGACAGAAATCCTCTCCATTACACAAAGACGTATACAAAATATAACACATAAAATAATGTGAATCTTGGACGTTATGACTCCCATGTTTTTTGCAAAATGGGCTAATGCAAAAAACCTTGTGATACATAAATACATGGAAAAGCATTTGAATTTGGAATAAAACACAAATAAACATCACTTTGTGTCCACTGTTCAAGTTTACATGGTAATTTTTCTTCCAGACAGCTTCCTGATCGCGTTGTGTGGAGTCACAAAGTTGATGTTCACGTGTTTATTCGCGTTGCTGCGTTTCAGGAAACTTAGTGTAATGAGGTGTTTCATCAAAGGTTAGCGTTTCTTAGCTGGCCACATGTGTGCGCGCATCCTAGATCATAACATGTTGTGAAGGCTTGAGATCATGTGCGGTTAGATCATGATATGCTTTCTGTTAATCTTGCCGCTGTTGTAGACGTTGGTAAGTTTGCTGTCTGCATGTTGATGTGTCGCATATCACAAGTGGAATGTTACTCTTGCCCTTCCAACCACAAAGCAGACCGCCAACATAGCCCTTCTCTGCCTAAGCACAACGTTTATCGAAAGCGAACTGCCTAGTCCAGCAGAGCTTTGTATGATTTTGTAGTCCAGGTTCCTCACGCGATCTATCTTACCCTGACAGCAGACCGCCAACATAGCCCTTCTCTGCCTAAGCACAACGTCTATCGAGAGCGAACTGCCTAGTCCAGCAGAGCTTTGTATGATTTTGTAGTCCATGTTCCTTACGCGATCTATCTTTCCCCGACAGCGCTAGAGTACGTTTAGTAGTCTGTATTGCTTGCTCAACGAATCTGTTTGACTGAGGGAAGTGTGGTGACGACGTGACGTGCACACCCCAGGTGCTAGCGAATTCCCTTGTATGCTGAGGCAGCGGAGTGTGGACCATTGTCACTGATGATCTTCTCAGGTATGTCGTACTCGAAGAAGATTTGTTGCGCAGCTGTGATGACAACTTTGCTAGTAGTACATTTGACGGGCGTACTGCGGACAAATGGAAACTTTGAGAGGAAGTCTGTGACAATCAGGTAATCACGACCTTCGAAGTTGAACAGATCAGGGCCTAAGATCTTCCATGGTCGTGTTGGTAGCTCATGAGGAAGTGATTGGAAGGGATTGGGTTGTGATCTCTGGTGCTCTTGGCACGTGGCACACTGGCCTACAATAGTCTCAATATCACTATTGATATTCAACCAATACACACAATCACACACAACATAGTTTGCTTTTCTTAGAACCTTGGTGGCCTTCATGCAACTTTCCTAACACATACTAGTAGTCAATGCTTGAGTACCTTTCAAAATGATTCCATCTTCAACTGACAGCTCATCACAGAAAGACCAGTATGGTCTGAGCTGAGATGGAAGGTCCTTCATAGGCTCTGGCCATCCTTGGCCTATGACACTCTTTAACTGCGATAGTGTTGAATCAGCGTCGGTTTCTCGCTTCACATCCGAGATTCGTTGCACTATGAACTGGATAAGGTTGATTTGCATGTCGCGCGTAATATGCGTGTTGTCATTTTCTGGAGACCGCAACTCCAGGGGAGCAAGGCGAGGCGGTCAGGCCACCGGTTGCACAACTGTTCTGTGATATTGGTAGTCAAAACAACCGACTGTATCATCAAAATATTCTGGATACATACTGATCAATTCAGCTTTGCTTCTGATAGGAGGCCTGATTGGCATGTCTGGTGATGATGCCTTGGTTCAGTGTTACAATTTTGAGCTTGAGACAACTGCTCAGTCCGAGAACTGCAGGTCCTTCTGTTTTGACCACATATAAGGTACATCTAACCTCCTTTTCATTGTGTCTCCCTGCAATTGTTGCTTTACCAAGTTGTGAAACAACGTGCTCTCCATATGCAGTCAGAATCGTCTTACTGGGAGTGAGGATTCCTTCTTTGACTTTGTCATCTTGTGTCATGTGTTCTGGGAACATCCTTCAGTAGAGGCTGATAGGAAAAATGTTACTCTGGGCTCCGTCGTCAGCTTTCACCTTCAGATTGATGAAGTGTATGTTTGTCGCGTACAACTGTTTGTTTATTTTGAAAATGGAATGGATAAAAATGAGCCGAACTGTGAACTAAACTGAAGGAACAGTCGTTCTTTATGCTGTACTAATTTGACTTGCTTCCATAGTATTATATGATAGAAAAAGAATGAATTGTACATACACTTGAAGGAAGAAAAAAAAATATACACATGCTTTAAATCCTCTTTACTGAATAAGTATGAGAAATTACCTTTAGTTGAAGATGAGTCTTTTGAGCACTGACAAGCCAGAGCTGCCCTCATTTCCTCCGTTCTCCTAGGCACGTTATGGGCTTTGTGCAAATGTGTGTCCAGTCTTTGCACATGTTTCGCACACTTCGGGCACTTGAAGCGTTTTTTTTCCTCTTTGGTTTTACTATCGGTATGTCTAATGGGCTCTCTTAAAGACAGAAAAATAAAGATAAAAAACAGAACAGTAATGAGAGAGCAGTAGGTGTAGTAGGTTCATGTACAGAGAACCCTATAAACAATGCCTGGGGCAACTTTTATGATGGAGGCAAATATATATCATTATATACCCGTATCGGACATCTGACAGCTGGTCATTTACTTACCCACTTTCTTTTGAACTTGGATTGTAGTGTATGTTCTTACTTTCCATCTCATGGACTTTGATCATGCCCACTGTCAAGAATTCTACTTCTGATGTGTCATCTTCCTCCTGTTGAGCATGTATGTCTTTATATTTGAATTTGTTAGTTTCCTTTTTTATCACTCTTCTGGGATTGGGTCTTTCTGTCTGGTTTGCCTGAACTGCATTTCTTTTCCCAGTGATTGAGCTTTCCACATGCTCTGCATTCCTTCCTGAATGCTGGACATTTCTTTCAGTCGTCAGAGCTAGGTATCGTTCAATAATTTCAGCACTTGTAGTAAGTGCAGTACTCTTCAAACTCGTTGAACCACTCGATAATTGACGGTTTGCTGGGCTTCTGTGGTAACCCTGTTAAAGATACTGTCAACAAAAACTAAACTATCCCTTTAACAATAACATACCTTCTTCGTTAGTGGGTCTGCTCGGCGCAACTGAAGAAGGGTGGGTTGTCCTCGCGTTGCTGCAATACTCCGTGTGTGCATGTCAAGCTTAAAATGCCTCTGCACGTCGCCCGAACCCATATGGCCACATGATAATGTTCTATTGCACAAAGTGCACCGAAATGAATAAATGTTGTCCCCTTTAACAATAAAAGAGCCAACTTTCTTCGTCCTATCTGCAAAAAACTTGCAATTGTATCAAGCAGCACAGCTTTTCTATTTCTTTTTCTTGCCCGGCTGAACTGAAATATCGCTGTCAGTGTCTGACAACTCCGAGTCCGGGTTCGGGTCTGTTTCGTGAGCAGCCATCTTGGTGAAATCTAGTTAAGAAACAATAATCGATAAAAGAAACTCACTGAAGATCCACTTGCTTTGGAATTCATTTTTTTAGTCTCAGAATTCAGAGTGTTGTTGTTGTCTGCAATACAAATTTTAGACGAATAAAGTTCCCGGGCCAGCTATACGAGCTCTCTGATTGGCTGCTGATTCACTTGGGGTGTCAATGAGAACGACCATAGATTTGGCCAAAACCCGTTCTAGATTTCAGGGCCTCAGTGGTCATCCAACTGTTACTATAGTAACTTCTCGATTTTGCACACGAACCGCAGATTCTAATTCCACAATGAGTTTGCGAAAATTGCCTAATCTCACTCACTGAAGACTAACACTGCCTCTAAAATGCGGAATTTTGTTCAGCAAACTCCAGGATGCATGACCCTTCCATGCTAAAGTTATGTCCAATCCAACATGCAAGGAAAAGCAAAGTAATGTCTATGCCGGAAAACGATAGTTCATATGATGTCCTGTCTGTTTTCATTATTTCTTTTTCGTCATCGTTATGGTTGAATGGTAAGAGACTGGTACTTAGTCAAGATGGCAGGCCTGCGTGACCTTTCCTGGGCTGTCATCCTTAACCATGGTCATGTCTAGTTTCTACAAGTCATCACTGTACAGCCTTTTGCACTGTGACCTCATATTATACAACAATACATAATGTAAGGCAAGATCATTGTATGATACAAAGATAAAAGTGCTTGGGTCGGTAATCTACATAAATTTCAGTCGATTCATTGCACCAATAGTTTTGGAAATTTTAGAACAACTATCATTTATGTGTAGTCACTCCATCTCAAATTTTCATCAATGAAGACACCCAAGAAACATCATTGACAACTGCGGCAACAATGTTCCGGTCAGCAGCCACAATGATAGTTGATTGGCCAGCGTCTCAGGTGTATGGGTGCTGAGGCCCTTCTAGTTCAGGATTTCCATCTTCCACTGGCAGATGTTGTACTGGGAAGTATGCAAATTTACTTGGCGCTTTAAAGATATTGTAAACAAAAACTAAACTATCCCTTTAACAATAACATACCTTCTCCGTTAGTGGGTCTGCTTGGCGCAACTGAAGAAGGGTGGGTTGTCCTTGCATCGCTGCAACACTCCGTGTGTGCATGTCAAGCTTAATTTACAATAAAAGAGCCAACTTTCTTTGTCCAATCTGCAGAAAACTTGCAATTATACTAAGCAGTACCACTTTTCAATTTCTTTTTTTTGCCAAGCTGAACTGAAATATCGCTGTCGGTGTCTGACAACTCCGAGTCCAGGTTCGGGTCTGTTTCGTGAGCAGCCATCTTGGTGAAATCTAGTTAAGAAACGATAATCGATAAAAGAAACTCACCGAAGATCCACTTGCTTTGGAATTCATTTCTTTAGTCTCAGAATTCAGAGTGTTGTTGTTATTATTATGATTATTATTATTTATTCGGCAAAGGAAAACATTACATATCAGTGTACACAATACAAAATAAGACATAATTATCAACCATTGGAACGCCAGGGACAGAAAAAGTTAACTAAATTACTGTGGCATAAAGCCTCCTGTCCCAATTCCAATGGATGATTTACATAAAACAGAAATAAGAAGTTTAGCCTTGGGTTACCTTCAAAGTTGAAAAGTAATTAGGGCCTATTAAACAATTATAAGTGATGTAATTAAATGCAAGATGCGGTATCATTATTTCAGATACATTATATAATATTAATCAATTACAAACAAATGTATAGGCTAATTAACATTTGACACATTGAATAAGTGTAGGAGATGTTGCTGTATAGGGCAACATATTAAAATATAAAATAGCATATTAAATAGCATATTATAACCGTATCTCCCCTGACAGCAAGGAATAGAAGATACTATAGAAAATGAAAGGAAACTAAAAGAGACAAAGGGGGAGAGAGAGAGAGAGAGAGAGAGAGAGAGAGCAAAGAGAGAGGGAAAAGTAAAGCAAACAGAAAGGAGAGAAGTACATATTTATCAGTGATACATTTTCTTGAAATCAAAATTACAGTGTATATTTAGGCCTGTACCATAACAGGATTCGACATGACCACACAATCCCAATATATATATATCCCATTCAAGGTTACAAATATTCATAACACTGACCTATACCAAAAGATAAAATTCCAATGAAATATATATAACCCATTAAAGATACAGGTTACAAATATCTATAATACTGACCTATACCCATGATACCGGAAGAACAGTTCCATAACAAAAGAACATCGTTATTTTGCAATTATAAACACGTGCGTGTTAACAATATAATAAGCGGGGGAAATATTAAGGAGGAAAAGAAGCAAGAAGAGGCGGAAGCAGTAGAATTTAGTATTCAGTTTAATATAAAACCACTCAACCGCATATTATGCTCCAGCCTCCTCTCCCCTCTTACCCTTTCAATCATTTAAATCCCACACTGGCGGAGGTGACACCCAAGCGCAGCAAGCCAGGTCGACAAGGAAGTTGTTGTTGTCTGCAATACAAATTTTAGACGAATAAAGTTCCCGGGCCAGCTATACGAGCTCTCTGATTGGCTGCTGATTCACTTGGGGTGTCAATGAGAACGACCATAGATTTGGCCAAAACCCGTTCTAGATTTCAGGGCCTCAGCGGTCATCCACCTGTTACATAGTAACTTCTCTATGAATATTTATGTACTATGATGTTATCCATGATTTTACCTGAATAAAGATTTATTTCAAAAAAAAAAATTAAAAAAAATTAAACAATCAAAAAAAAAATAAAAAAATAGTAACTTCTCGATTTTGCACACGAACCGCAGATTCTAATTCCGCAATGAGTTTGCGAAAATTGCCTAATCTCACTCACTGAAGACCCTTAACACTGCCTCTAAAATGTGGAATTTTGATGACGGGTAGCATGGCTTCAGAAATTCCTCCTCGATTGACTTGCTTCCATAGTATTGTATGATAGAAAAAGAATGAATTGTACATACACTTAAAGGAAGTAAAAAAATATACACATGCTTTAAATCCTCTTTACTGAATAAGTATGAGAAATTACCTTTAGTTGACGACGAGTCTTTTGAGCACTGACAAGCCAGAGCTGCCCTCATTTCTTCCGTTCTCCTAGGCACGTTATGGGCTTTGTGCAAATGTGTGTCCAGTCTTTGCACATGTTTCGCACACTTCGGGCACTTGAAGCATTTTTTGTCCTCTTTGGTTTTACTATCGGTATGTCTAATGGGCTCTCTTAAAGACAGAAAAATAAAGATAAAAATCCAGGAGCACGTTCCCTTCTCTCTTTAGCTGGTCTGTTCCGATGAACCCTGATGACGGGAAGCATGACTTCAGAAATTCCTCCTCACAGCTGACCTTCGTGATTGTGATGCTGATGCTCTTTCCAGTCAGTCTTAAGTCCTCAGCAAGCTCTTGGCGGATGATGCTGATCTGGGCCCCTGAATCTAAGAGCACGTTTCCTTCTCTCTTTAGCTGTGAACCTGTGAACCTTGCCCTGCTGACGGGTAAAATGGCTTCCGTCCCTCTTACAAGGGCTAGTCTGCTCACATCCATGAAAAACGTGCTCTGCCTGGTTAAATGACCCTATAAGTAGGTCAAGGTCAATAGCTTAATGTGGTATCTTTAAACAAACTGATAAAAAGCAAATAACTTTTCATGTTTTACTGAAACACGCCGGTTTCAAGAACTCCACCAGAGTCCTGAAGCCATGGTTTTAAACCAAGCTGATCGGGAGGCCATCTAGGCGATCAGCATCTTAATCTTGTTGCTCCTGGCTTCGGGGCAACTGAGTCTATGAGTGAAAGATGTAACGGATTCCTGGCTCCTATTGCTTGTGTCAGAAGCAGCACTGGATTCTTGCTCTTTGTAAATGAGTTTGTGCACCCCTTGCAAATGTTGCAAGTTTTGCTCTTGTATTTCCACCTTTTTACCTCTGTTTCTTGCCACATATCTTGCATGTTACCTTGTCTGGCTCTTCCCCTTCCTTTGAGCATGAATCCCATACTGTCCTTTGTTTGCATGATGGATAAACTAGGTACATGAACTACTAACTGTTTCAATAGCTAATGATACATTTTATCCAATATCTGCTGTCTACCTACAGATTAGCGGTGTGAACCCTTGATATCTCTATGAATTCAGTCTGGTACCTCTTCTTCGTCTTCGGGTAGCGAAGTTTCACTGTTGTGCAGCCTATTCTCCACAGAGATGAATTGTTGTACATCTTTAGTTCCACTCTGTCTGGTCACTCTTCAGACTGTGCATATTTCTTCGGGACCACATTTATGGTGGCAACCGAAAAAGTTTGAGAAAAATCGGATAACTAATAAGGAAGTTATGAATTTTTGAAAAAATGTGTAAAACTACGGAACAATGAAAATCATTACACAAATTGCCAATTCAGTTATCAGTTTGTGACGTCATGTCCTCACTATTTATCCATTGATTTATATACCGTAGTTTAATCACATTAATTTACCTTTTTATGCCCCAAAACATGATTCCCCCATACCTTTGCTTTGCCCAGGTTATATGAATCGTATCATATTGCGTGCATGACATTTCACAAAATCTTTTATGAACTTTGAAGAATTGATACTATTTTCTGAATATTGTAAATTCATAATTATTGATTTTTTAGGGATTTGTCAGGGATTTCAAACATAAAACCTCCCGCTGCTTCATCATCGTTTCCTCTGTGGTTCTTGGTCAGATGATCACGCTTCTTGACATAACGCATTCCATCTTCATTGACACAAACAGAGAAATCTCAAGTTTGAAACAGGCAAACATTCTGCCTCCCTCTATTACAGAAGTTATGTCAGTAGGTCAACAAATACCTTGTTATGCAGTCCTGCAGGAATGCTGCAATCCAACTGGGCAGAAGTCTGTATCTTCTCCATGTCAGCATGAAATACTGCATCCTTGTGTTTAGTACTTCCTAAGCCTTCTCGCTTCAACTTTACCTAAACTTTGAATATCCTTAGTCATCTGACGCTTTGGGGAAAAGTGCGATGCCGCAAATGTCAATGATACAGTTATCAAGGTAGTGACACTGGATCCTGTAGCATAGATATTACTGTGAATTTTTGTTTGTGTACAGAGAACCATCTCTCTTCCCAGTGGTGGGTAAAATGGTGACAACAAGTCCAAATTTGATGTGTTTTCTTTTGCAATGTCCTTCAGGTTGACAATTTATAGTTTTGCGAAGCTCTCAATTTTGGAAGAGCTTAATTTTATTGATTTCTTTGTATTTCTAGCGTCAGAATTTTTGATAAGTTCTTCTAATTCTCCGTCTGTTAACAGTTCAAATTGTGGCCATTCCTTTCGCAGTTAAAATGTATTATAGATTTCCTTCTACCTCTTCATGTGCATGTATTTTCTTCTCTAGGTTTAAGAGAAAACATTTTGTAAGGAAACTTTTATCTGAAATATTGATTTTTGTCATTAAAACAAACAAATCATGTTTTTAAAGTGTTCAAGGTTTGTGTAAAAGTTTACTCATGTTTTTAAATGTTGCACTCATAAATGTTTACTCAGGAGCCGAAATAATTACAGTGACTTTGATTTTGGCATTAAAATATATTTATCAATAAAGTATTTTTTCTTTGTTTGTGTTTATTAGTATGGAATGTTAAGATTTTAATACATGTATTAATTTCTTGTATTTTATTTGTTTCTATCTAGTTAACATGATTCCGAAAGCAAAGGGACAGAGAGAGGAAGAAAGGGGTGAGCGAGGAAGAAAAGAGAAAGAGAGAGAGGGAAGAGAGAGGGGGTGGAGAGAAATGGGAAAGAGAGAGAGAGAGAGGAAGGGAGGGAGAGAAAGGGGAAGGAGAGAGAGAGAGAAAGAGAGAGAGAGAGAAAGTGTAGAAAAATAGAAGGGGCAGAACATTAAGAATTTCTTATTAATTTTAGATCAGAATGTCTGAATGCTATTAGTTTGTATAGATGTCATATTTATACTGCAAGAGGCGTAATTGTATGTATCAGTATATTTAAGTTTAAGAACATGAGGAATGGGGAGAAAAGGAAGAAGCTTGAGTTTTCACTGCATTTTTTATTTTCTATATTATGTTGCAATTCATCCTGCAAATGTTGTAACATATCTTGCATGTATCTCTCACTTTGGCTTCCTTATCTTCACCCTGTATGTATGTGGTTTTCTGTCCCTGTCTCGCTATATTTCCCCCTATGCCTAACTCTCTCTCTCTCACTCTGCCTGTCTGCCCCCCCCCCCTTTTCACTCTTTCTGCCTGTCTCTCTCGCCCCTCTCTCTCTGTCTTTCTTTCTGCCTGTCTGTTTATCTCCCCCTCTCTCTCTCTCTTTCTGCCTGTCTCTCTCGCCCCTCTCTCTCTGTCTTTCTTTCTGCCTGTCTGTTTATCTCCCCCTCTCTCTCTCTCTCTTTCTGCCTGTCTCTCGCCCCTCTCTCTCTGTCTTTCTTTCTGCCTGTCTGTTTATCTCCCCTCTCTCTCTCTCTCTTTCTGCCTGTCTCTCTCGTCCCTCTCTCTCTGTCTTTCTTTCTGCCTGTCTGTTTATCTCCCCCTCTCTCTCTCTCTCTTTCTGCCTGTCTCTCGCCCCTCTCTCTCTGTCTTTCTTTCTGCCTGTCTGTTTATCTCCCCTCTCTCTCTCTCTCTTTCTGCCTGTCTCTCTCGTCCCTCTCTCTCTGTCTTTCTTTCTGCCTGTCTGTTTATCTCCCCCTCTCTCTCTCTTTCTGCCTGTCTCTCTCGTCCCTCTCTCTCTGTCTTTCTTTCTGCCTGTCTGTTTATCTCCCCTCTCTCTCTCTCTCTTTCTGCCTGTCTCTCTCGTCCCTCTCTCTCTGTCTTTCTTTCTGCCTGTCTGTTTATCTCCCCCTCTCTCTCTTTCTGCCTGTCTCTCGCCCCTCTCTCTCTGTCTTTCTTTCTGCCTGTCTGTTTATCTCCCCCTCTCTCTCTCTCTTTCTGCCTGTCTCTCTCGTCCCTCTCTCTCTGTCTTTCTTTCTGCCTGTCTGTTTATCTCCCCCTCTCTCTCTCTCTTTCTGCCTGTCTCTCTCGTCCCTCTCTCTCTGTCTTTCTTTCTGCCTGTCTGTTTATCTCCCCCTCTCTCTCTCTCTTTCTGCCTGTCTCTCTCGTCCCTCTCTCTCTGTCTTTCTTTCTGCCTGTCTGTTTATCTCCCCCTCTCTCTCTCTCTTTCTGCCTGTCTCTCTCGTCCCTCTCTCTCTGTCTTTCTTTCTGCCTGTCTGTTTATCTCCCCCTCTCTCTCTCTCTCTTTCTGCCTGTCTCTCTCGCCCCTCTCTCTCTGTCTTTCTTTCTGCCTGTCTGTTTATCTCCCCCTCTCTCTCTCTCTCTTTCTGCCTGTCTCTCTCGCCCCTCTCTCTCTGTCTTTCTTTCTGCCTGTCTGTTTATCTCCCCCTCTCTCTCTCTCTTTCTGCCTGTCTCTCGCCCCTCTCTCTCTGTCTTTCTTTCTGCCTGTCTGTTTATCTCCCCCTCTCTCTCTCTCTTTCTGCCTGTCTCTCTCGTCCCTCTCTCTCTGTCTTTCTTTCTGCCTGTCTGTTTATCTCCCCCTCTCTCTCTCTCTCTTTCTGCCTGTCTCTCTCGCCCCTCTCTCTCTGTCTTTCTTCCCAGGTCGAAATTCCAGTTGATACCAGTTGAAACCAGTAAGGATTTCCAACTGGTATCTACTGGTTTGAACTGGTCTCAACTGGTCTTAACTGGTCTCAACTGGTCTCAACTGGTACCAGTTGATACCAGTTGATACAATTTGGAAACCAGTAGAAATACCAGTTGGCATCTGAGACCAGTTGATATTACCAGTTGATTTACCAGTTGAAACCAGTAGATGATTACCAGTTGATTTACCAGTTGAAAACCAGTATGATTACCAGTTGATTTACCAGTTGAAAACCAGTAGATGATCACCAGTTGATTTACCAGTTGAAAACCAGTAGATGATTACCAGTTGATTCCAGTTGAAAACCAGTAGATGATTACCAGTTGATTTACCAGTTGAAAACCAGTAAGATTACCAGTTGATTTACCAGTTGAAAACCAGTAGATAATTACCAGTTGATTTACCAGTTGAAAACCAGTACGAATACCAGTTGATTTACCAGTTGAAAAACCAGTTCAATGTATCTCATGAATATTCATGATTTGCATGTTTTCACAGAAAATATAATTATCATGATCTTTCAAGCAAATGTGACAATGCACATAAATTTTGTGATTTACATTTTCTTAGTTAATTATTGACAAATATATTACACATGTCTGATCATGTTTTTCATCTAATTTAAGACGTAAAATTAGATATATTGATATATGTAATTATACTAACCAGAAATAAAGTGTATAAATTTATATATAGGTATGCACGAAAAGTATATGTCAAATCACATAATACACATCTTTAATCTACTTCAAATGATCATTGTGATGGGGTAATTGCAAGAGTTAGTATATGTGATAAAATTGGTGGCCCGATGCTAATAATGATTATTGATTATCAGTTGATTGATTACTGGATAATCATCTGAAAAATCAACTGGTAAATCAACTGGTAATTCAACTGGAAATTCAACTGGTCTCAGTTAGCGTTGTTTCAATTTCCATATTAAAAACCAGTTGAATCTACTGGTTTCAACTGGTACCAGTTGACTTACTGGTTTTAACTGGTACCAGTTGCCTACTGGTTTCAACTGGAAATTCAACTGGTAAATCAACTGGTAATTGAACTGGTAAATCAACTGGTAATTCAACTGGTAAATCAACTGGTCTCAGTTAGCGTTGTTTCAATTTCCATATTAAAAACCAGTTGAATCTACTGGTTTCAACTGGTACCAGTTGACTTACTGGTTTTAACTGGTACCAGTTGCCTACTGGTTTCAACTGGAATTCCGACCTGGGTTTCTGCCTGTCTGTTTATCTCCCCCTCTCTCTCTCTCTCTTTCTGCCTGTCTCTCGCCCCTCTCTCTCTGTCTTTCTTTCTGCCTGTCTGTTTATCTCCCCCTCTCTCTCTCTCTTTCTGCCTGTCTCTCTCGCCCCTCTCTCTCTGTCTTTCTTTCTGCCTGTCTGTTTATCTCCCCCTCTCTCTCTCTCTTTCTGCCTGTCTCTCTCGTCCCTCTCTCTCTGTCTTTCTTTCTGCCTGTCTGTTTATCTCCCCCTCTCTCTCTCTCTTTCTGCCTGTCTCTCTCGTCCCTCTCTCTCTGTCTTTCTGCCTGTCTGTTTATCTCCCCCTCTCTCTCTCTCTCTTTCTGCCTGTCTCTCTCGCCCCTCTCTCTCTGTCTTTCTTTCTGCCTGTCTGTTTATCTCCCCCTCTCTCTCTCTCTCTTTCTGCCTGTCTCTCTCGCCCCTCTCTCTCTGTCTTTCTTTCTGCCTGTCTGTTTATCTCCCCCTCTCTCTCTCTCTTTCTGCCTGTCTCTCGCCCCTCTCTCTCTGTCTTTCTTTCTGCCTGTCTGTTTATCTCCCCCTCTCTCTCTCTCTTTCTGCCTGTCTCTCGCCCCTCTCTCTCTGTCTTTCTTTCTGCCTGTCTGTTTATCTCCCCCCCTCTCTCTCTCTTTCTGCCTGTCTCTCTCGTCCCTCTCTCTCTGTCTTTCTTTCTGCCTGTCTGTTTATCTCCCCCTCTCTCTCTCTCTTTCTGCCTGTCTCTCTCGTCCCTCTCTCTCTGTCTTTCTTTCTGTCTGTCTGTTTATCTCCCCCTCTCTCTCTCTCTTTCTGCCTGTCTCTCTCGTCCCTCTCTCTCTGTCTTTCTTTCTGCCTGTCTGTTTATCTCCCCCTCTCTCTCTCTCTCTTTCTGCCTGTCTCTCTCGCCCCTCTCTCTCTGTCTTTCTTTCTGCCTGTCTGTTTATCTCCCCCTCTCTCTCTCTCTTTCTGCCTGTCTCTCTCGTCCCTCTCTCTCTGTCTTTCTTTCTGCCTGTCTGTTTATCTCCCCCTCTCTCTCTCTCTTTCTGCCTGTCTCTCTCGTCCCTCTCTCTCTGTCTTTCTTTCTGCCTGTCTGTTTATCTCCCCCTCTCTCTCTCTCTCTTTCTGCCTGTCTCTCTCGCCCCTCTCTCTCTGTCTTTCTTTCTGCCTGTCTGTTTATCTCCCCCTCTCTCTCTCTCTCTTTCTGCCTGTCTCTCTCGCCCCTCTCTCTCTGTCTTTCTTTCTGCCTGTCTGTTTATCTCCCCCTCTCTCTCTCTCTTTCTGCCTGTCTCTCGCCCCTCTCTCTCTGTCTTTCTTTCTGCCTGTCTGTTTATCTCCCCCTCTCTCTCTCTCTTTCTGCCTGTCTCTCGCCCCTCTCTCTCTGTCTTTCTTTCTGCCTGTCTGTTTATCTCCCCCCCTCTCTCTCTCTTTCTGCCTGTCTCTCTCGTCCCTCTCTCTCTGTCTTTCTTTCTGCCTGTCTGTTTATCTCCCCCTCTCTCTCTCTCTTTCTGCCTGTCTCTCTCGTCCCTCTCTCTCTGTCTTTCTTTCTGTCTGTCTGTTTATCTCCCCCTCTCTCTCTCTCTTTCTGCCTGTCTCTCTCGTCCCTCTCTCTCTGTCTTTCTTTCTGCCTGTCTGTTTATCTCCCCCTCTCTCTCTCTCTCTTTCTGCCTGTCTCTCTCGCCCCTCTCTCTCTGTCTTTCTTTCTGCCTGTCTGTTTATCTCCCCCTCTCTCTCTCTCTTTCTGCCTGTCTCTCGCCCCTCTCTCTCTGTCTTTCTTTCTGCCTGTCTGTTTATCTCCCCCTCTCTCTCTCTCTCTTTCTGCCTGTCTCTCTCGTCCCTCTCTCTCTGTCTTTCTTTCTGCCTGTCTGTTTATCTCCCCTCTCTCTCTCTCTCTTTCTGCCTGTCTCTCGTCCCTCTCTCTCTGTCTTTCTTTCTGCCTGTCTGTTTATCTCCCCCTCTCTCTCTCTCTTTCTGCCTGTCTCTCGCCCCTCTCTCTCTGTCTTTCTTTCTGCCTGTCTGTTTATCTCCCCCCCTCTCTCTCTCTTTCTGCCTGTCTCTCGCCCCTCTCTCTCTGTCTTTCTTTCTGCCTGTCTGTTTATCTCCCCCTCTCTCTCTCTCTTTCTGCCTGTCTCTCTCGTCCCTCTCTCTCTGTCTTTCTTTCTGCCTGTCTGTTTATCTCCCCCTCTCTCTCTCTCTCTTTCTGCCTGTCTCTCTCGTCCCTCTCTCTCTGTCTTTCTTTCTGCCTGTCTGTTTATCTCCCCCTCTCTCTCTCTCTTTCTGCCTGTCTCTCTCGTCCCTCTCTCTCTGTCTTTCTTTCTGCCTGTCTGTTTATCTCCCCCTCTCTCTCTCTCTTTCTGCCTGTCTCTCTCGCCCCTCTCTCTCTGTCTTTCTTTCTGCCTGTCTGTTTATCTCCCCCTCTCTCTCTCTCTTTCTGCCTGTCTCTCTCGCCCCTCTCTCTCTGTCTTTCTTTCTGCCTGTCTGTTTATCTCCCCCTCTCTCTCTCTCTTTCTGCCTGTCTCTCGCCCCTCTCTCTCTGTCTTTCTTTCTGCCTGTCTGTTTATCTCCCCCTCTCTCTCTCTCTCTTTCTGCCTGTCTCTCTCGTCCCTCTCTCTCTGTCTTTCTTTCTGCCTGTCTGTTTATCTCCCCTCTCTCTCTCTCTCTTTCTGCCTGTCTCTCGTCCCTCTCTCTCTGTCTTTCTTTCTGCCTGTCTGTTTATCTCCCCCTCTCTCTCTCTCTTTCTGCCTGTCTCTCGCCCCTCTCTCTCTGTCTTTCTTTCTGCCTGTCTGTTTATCTCCCCCCCTCTCTCTCTCTTTCTGCCTGTCTCTCGCCCCTCTCTCTCTGTCTTTCTTTCTGCCTGTCTGTTTATCTCCCCCTCTCTCTCTCTCTTTCTGCCTGTCTCTCTCGTCCCTCTCTCTCTGTCTTTCTTTCTGCCTGTCTGTTTATCTCCCCCTCTCTCTCTCTCTCTTTCTGCCTGTCTCTCTCGTCCCTCTCTCTCTGTCTTTCTTTCTGCCTGTCTGTTTATCTCCCCCTCTCTCTCTCTCTTTCTGCCTGTCTCTCTCGTCCCTCTCTCTCTGTCTTTCTTTCTGCCTGTCTGTTTATCTCCCCCTCTCTCTCTCTCTTTCTGCCTGTCTCTCGCCCCTCTCTCTCTGTCTTTCTTTCTGCCTGTCTGTTTATCTCCCCCTCTCTCTCTTTCTGCCTGTCTCTCTCGTCCCTCTCTCTCTGTCTTTCTTTCTGCCTGTCTGTTTATCTCCCCTCTCTCTCTCTCTCTTTCTGCCTGTCTCTCTCGTCCCTCTCTCTCTGTCTTTCTTTCTGCCTGTCTGTTTATCTCCCCCTCTCTCTCTCTCTCTTTCTGCCTGTCTCTCTCGTCCCTCTCTCTCTGTCTTTCTTTCTGCCTGTCTGTTTATCTCCCCCTCTCTCTCTCTCTTTCTGCCTGTCTCTCGCCCCTCTCTCTCTGTCTTTCTTTCTGCCTGTCTGTTTATCTCCCCCTCTCTCTCTCTCTCTTTCTGCCTGTCTCTCGCCCCTCTCTCTCTGTCTTTCTTTCTGCCTGTCTGTTTATCTCCCCCTCTCTCTCTCTCTCTCTCTTTCTGCCTGTCTCTCTCGCCCCTCTCTCTCTGTCTTTCTTTCTGCCTGTCTGTTTATCTCCCCTCTCTCTCTCTCTCTTTCTGCCTGTCTCTCGTCCCTCTCTCTCTGTCTTTCTTTCTGCCTGTCTGTTTATCTCCCCCTCTCTCTCTCTCTTTCTGCCTGTCTCTCGCCCCTCTCTCTCTGTCTTTCTTTCTGCCTGTCTGTTTATCTCCCCCTCTCTCTCTCTCTCTTTCTGCCTGTCTCTCGCCCCTCTCTCTCTGTCTTTCTTTCTGCCTGTCTGTTTATCTCCCCCTCTCTCTCTCTCTCTTTCTGCCTGTCTCTCGCCCCTCTCTCTCTGTCTTTCTTTCTGCCTGTCTGTTTATCTCCCCCTCTCTCTCTCTCTTTCTGCCTGTCTCTCTCGTCCCTCTCTCTCTGTCTTTCTTTCTGCCTGTCTGTTTATCTCCCCCTCTCTCTCTCTCTTTCTGCCTGTCTCTCTCGTCCCTTTCTCTCTGTCTTTCTTTCTGCCTGTCTGTTTATCTCCCCCTCTCTCTCTCTCTTTCTGCCTGTCTCTCTCGTCCCTCTCTCTCTGTCTTTCTTTCTGCCTGTCTGTTTATCTCCCCCTCTCTCTCTCTCTTTCTGCCTGTCTCTCTCGCCCCTCTCTCTCTGTCTTTCTTTCTGCCTGTCTGTTTATCTCCCCCTCTCTCTCTCTCTTTCTGCCTGTCTCTCGCCCCTCTCTCTCTGTCTTTCTTTCTGCCTGTCTGTTTATCTCCCCCTCTCTCTCTCTCTCTTTCTGCCTGTCTCTCTCGTCCCTCTCTCTCTGTCTTTCTTTCTGCCTGTCTGTTTATCTCCCCTCTCTCTCTCTCTCTTTCTGCCTGTCTCTCGTCCCTCTCTCTCTGTCTTTCTTTCTGCCTGTCTGTTTATCTCCCCCTCTCTCTCTCTCTTTCTGCCTGTCTCTCGCCCCTCTCTCTCTGTCTTTCTTTCTGCCTGTCTGTTTATCTCCCCCTCTCTCTCTCTCTTTCTGCCTGTCTCTCGCCCCTCTCTCTCTGTCTTTCTTTCTGCCTGTCTGTTTATCTCCCCCTCTCTCTCTCTCTTTCTGCCTGTCTCTCTCGTCCCTCTCTCTCTGTCTTTCTTTCTGCCTGTCTGTTTATCTCCCCCTCTCTCTCTCTCTCTTTCTGCCTGTCTCTCTCGTCCCTCTCTCTCTGTCTTTCTTTCTGCCTGTCTGTTTATCTCCCCCTCTCTCTCTCTCTTTCTGCCTGTCTCTCGCCCCTCTCTCTCTGTCTTTCTTTCTGCCTGTCTGTTTATCTCCCCCTCTCTCTCTTTCTGCCTGTCTCTCTCGTCCCTCTCTCTCTGTCTTTCTTTCTGCCTGTCTGTTTATCTCCCCTCTCTCTCTCTCTCTTTCTGCCTGTCTCTCTCGTCCCTCTCTCTCTGTCTTTCTTTCTGCCTGTCTGTTTATCTCCCCCTCTCTCTCTCTCTCTTTCTGCCTGTCTCTCTCGTCCCTCTCTCTCTGTCTTTCTTTCTGCCTGTCTGTTTATCTCCCCCTCTCTCTCTCTCTTTCTGCCTGTCTCTCGCCCCTCTCTCTCTGTCTTTCTTTCTGCCTGTCTGTTTATCTCCCCCTCTCTCTCTCTCTCTTTCTGCCTGTCTCTCGCCCCTCTCTCTCTGTCTTTCTTTCTGCCTGTCTGTTTATCTCCCCCTCTCTCTCTCTCTCTTTCTGCCTGTCTCTCTCGCCCCTCTCTCTCTGTCTTTCTTTCTGCCTGTCTGTTTATCTCCCCTCTCTCTCTCTCTCTTTCTGCCTGTCTCTCGTCCCTCTCTCTCTGTCTTTCTTTCTGCCTGTCTGTTTATCTCCCCCTCTCTCTCTCTCTTTCTGCCTGTCTCTCGCCCCTCTCTCTCTGTCTTTCTTTCTGCCTGTCTGTTTATCTCCCCCTCTCTCTCTCTCTCTTTCTGCCTGTCTCTCGCCCCTCTCTCTCTGTCTTTCTTTCTGCCTGTCTGTTTATCTCCCCCTCTCTCTCTCTCTCTTTCTGCCTGTCTCTCGCCCCTCTCTCTCTGTCTTTCTTTCTGCCTGTCTGTTTATCTCCCCCTCTCTCTCTCTCTTTCTGCCTGTCTCTCGTCCCTCTCTCTCTGTCTTTCTTTCTGCCTGTCTGTTTATCTCCCTCTCTCGTCCCTCTCTCTCTGTCTTTCTTTCTGCCTGTCTGTTTATCTCCCCCTCTCTCTCTCTCTTTCTGCCTGTCTCTCGCCCCTCTCTCTATCCCTACTCTCCCTCACTTTCTCTCTCTCCCTTTCTCTCTCTCTCTTTCTCTCCCTTCCTCTCTCTCTCTCTCTCTCTCTCTCTCTCTCTCTCTCTCTCTCTCTCTCTCAGTCTCTGTACAGCTTCTGCACACCGTTCTCCCTCTTTTCACCTTTCTATGATTCACAAATGCATCTGCCTTCTAAATAAATTCTCAGTTTTCTATTTACCTCTCTGTCTCTTTTCTGGAATATCTGGTTTGTTACCACTAACTTCTTCATCCGTACTCTGACTTCTCTCACAGGTATATCTTAACTCCAATGAGATCCATAACAGTGAGTGTGATCTATAACCCCCCCAAAACAAGTGTTGCATTATTACAGGGCTTTTCTCGATTAGGGTACTTATGATTTGGATTCAACCTCATTATACAGATACATGAACATTAAAAACAAAAGAAAAACAAACAAACAGACAAACTAACCACACAGGTGATTCAGCTTGTACACAATTGTGTAAACTGGATAAATAAATAATTTATTTGAAGGTGTTAGATTTATACCAGAAAAATAACACTTAAACAATATTTCTCTAAGAAATAGACCAGATAGGAATATATAGTGTGATCGCAAAACGATATTATCATCACTTTAAACAAAAAATGTAAACCATGTATGCAATTCATGATCGAAATAATGTACTCTATTAGTAATATCGTAATAAGTTTTCATAGTGTAGGTTCTTTATCATGTGACCCACAGAAACATAATCGAAACTATAAGTAACTAGGCCTATACGGTATAACAATAAAATTGTACCATTGACATATTTCGTGATACTTGTGTCAGTAACAAACACATGGATTGACTATTTGTAATAAATTCCGAGTTCTTGTTTCATCAATTTTATCCTATGTTCGAAATGAAAGTATGGACCCCTTCGAGTTTTCGTGCAATTATGAAATAAACTTTTCAGTGGTAAAGGATGTAGTAAATTTGATCACTTAAAGTGGTGTTTGAAGGATATTCCAAGCAATGTGTTCATATATGTTTATAAATATGTTTCCATACTTCTTTTATCAATTTATTTCATCCAATAATGAAATTATCTTGATATCCAAATGGATAATAAATGCTTAAATTAAATTTCAATTTCAACAATCATTAACTAATCATTCTCTCTTGTATCACAACCTTGCCATTTCCTTGTAATCAATTTGATACATTATCATGTTTTTTTGTAAATGAACTTCTCGATCTCGGTTGGCGGACTCTAGGACCTGCTTGTTTGGGGGGCTCTGCGCGCGAGATCCATGATCGTATCCTACTATCTTCCATGTTTTGATCCGCCGGGATTGAGAGGTCCATCCTTCCCAGGGGCCCCACTCATAAGCATACCTTTTTGGGGTCCCAGTTTGGATCATGTTTGTTTGTCATGATTGCTATGTCTGGTGTTTTTTAATAAACTGAACTGAACTAAACCAACGGCCTATGGTCTTTATGGAGAATTTTGGATTGCTGGATTAAGAAATAAATGGAATATCATCATGATCCTGAGCATGAGGCCCCCAAACAAAAGTTCAGGAAATAAGTCAGAACTATAGCTCGGAGTAAGCTGAAACACTGTTAGATCTTTTGGTATTGAAATATTACATTGGTTATCAGAAATATAATACACGCGATTTTATTAGAAAATTGAATAACATCATAATCACGATTTAACAATATTTTAAACTGTACAGAAAATTAAATCAATTATAAAATCTTTACAACTATTTACATGATTAGTTACAAATATATATTTTACATTACAGTCAAACGAAAACAAAATGGTTTTCTTTAATTGTTTAAGATTAAATTTTGCATAAATGAAAATTGAATAAAAAGAGAATTATAGCATTCATTGAGAATTCTAAAACAACACACCTTAATAAGTAAAGTTTGAAAAGAACACCTTTATGATACATAATTATAACTCATCAGAGTAATTAATTTGAAATAAAACGGGCATCGTCGAAAAAACTCAGATTTTTTTAAAATTTCTATAATCATACGCACATTGTCAATAGTAAACCTGACAATAACTAAGTTATGGTAAGAGAAATACATAAAACCAGAATATATTGAAGAAATAATAGACAGTCAGAGGGGGGGGGGGGGTAGAGAAGGATAAGAAGGGGTAGGAGATGCAGAGAGAGAACAAGAGAGGAGAGAGAAAATGAGAAAGAGGGGGAAATAGAGAGAGAGAGAAAGAGAGAGTGAAGAGAGAAAAGGGGGAGGCGAGAGAGGAAAATAATAGAGATAAAGAGAGAGAGAGAAAGAGAGAGAGACAGACAGACAGACGGCAGACAGAGACTGGCTGGACCACATGCATCTTCAGAAACTCCCTCAACTCTGTTTTCGCGCGTCCAGTTTTCATCAACAGCCTTCGACATTATTCCATTAACCTGAACTTGACACGTAGATTTTGCAAACGAACCACTGCCCTAATCATTGACCACGAGGTAAATTATGATACCCACTCATCCTTGTACCAGTTCGGCTGTACTTACAATCAGCTGTGCCTCAGTCACGCCGTCAAACCGACCCCACACCGATTCCAAACCGAGCCATTTTTTTTTTTTACCATTCGGGTTTAAAATATAAACATGGAATCGGTTTGTTTCCGTCTTGTTGGTGTTAAGTGTCTTGGAGCCTAATATTTCTCATACCCGAGTCATACCGCTAAGTTCGCCAACCAAATCCCAGCTAATTTTCGGTTTGGTGTCGGTTTCGTCGGTGGTGTGACTGAAATGCCACACCTCTCCATCTGCAAAGACCAACTGGATGAATGTTGATGACGAAATTACCAACCGGAGTAGATCCGACGATTTCCCAATCACGACTCTACAATGAATCATACTCCATGATTCTTTTTAAAATCTATCACACAGTATCCTCATCACCGTTCTCCTTTATTGTTCATGTCCAAAGTCAGTGGTCCTGAATTCGTGATCGTCGTCGTCATCCACCAACTCAACTTGACGACGACCCCGCCTTGAGGACGGGTGCCTCGCTGGTTGCTGTCGAGCATGCTTGCGCCAACAAGGACTGGCGCTGTTTCTTTCTAGGAATAAACGAGAATAAGAAGAGGACATGAGTTTGGACTTATCTGATGATCAATAGATGTGTGTAGTCAGTGTAAACAGCAGGGTTGCTCAGTGCTGGAGGGTCGAGGGGGGGGGGGGGGGGGGGGCAGTCAATTTCAACGACTGGAGCTGTTTCTTTCTAGTATTAAATAAATGAGAAAATCGTGAACATGACTTTACACAATCAAGTCTGTGTCTGTGTTTTGATCTTACATTAGAAATCACAAGAACAGTTTGTTGTATTCTGCAAGTAAGCGGAGCAGAACGCACGTTTTGGAAAAAGAAGAAGTTGAAACGTTATCATCATCAAAGCTACAGCATCAAATATAATGGAGGGTACATCAACAAAATAACTGAGATTTTTCCGAAAACAAATCTTTAATGTTTTTTTTTGTTAAGGTGTAAGCTTATATACTTGCGTGATAGGCTGACAACGAATACTATTTGAATATCATCGGCATCAAAGATACTGTGTCAAATATTGTGCTGGAGAAATTTAGAGAAATGTTGAGAATTCCTATTACGACATGAGCTAATATTCTTGTTGATTCTAGCCCCTGACATTATTCAGACTGTTCATACCTTTTTCTGAGTTTTCTGTGAGTAAATCGACACGCACATAACACGATGAAGGTGACAGTTGGAGTTCCAATCATCACTGTGTACGTTGCTATTACGATATTTTGTTCCATCGCAAGGGCTGCAAAAGAAAAGATAATCACGTGACATATGCTTTATATGATGATGACAATAATGAAGATTTGCCCATCGCTTAATGTACCTATTAAATGCTTTGCTTAAAGGTAATACAAAGTTTTGGGAAATTTTGAAAATTGGGTGGATAGTGATTCTTTACTATTTTGATATATTTGGATGCCCCTGTGGATGTATCATAACCACACAAAAAATTAGCCGCTAAAACACTTCTGCTTTCGAGAAAAATTGAATATAAAAATTTACCGGTGCTCCCGGTAAATCTTGATAAATTCCAAATAGCGCCTACGGTCGCACAATGGTAGCTGCGACCAAGAAAATCTCAAAATATGTAGTTGTAATATATAATTTCCAAACGGGAATAGAAAATCGGTCGATTTTTGTCAAGAAACATTGTTTTATAGCTTAATTAATATCTTGACCTTGAGAGGGAGCTATACAATATAAAGAGTTTATTTTTCACAATTGCATAACTTAAGACTCGATTTCAGCGGCGACAACGATTACTGAATATTATAGGATCGCATAAGCTTCCAATATGTTCATTTAAACCAAATTCATGACCCCATACCAAAACTTTGTAATACCTTTAAGTGACATGCGTCACTTAAATGCCACGACGACAATATTCAAATCAGTTACCCTAGCACCTCTCTCGGCCACGGGGTAGCGATAGAGGGGAGGGGGAGGAGAGAAAGAGAAAGGGAAAGAGAAGGAGAAAGGAATAGAAAGTGAAATCTCCTATAAATAGTAATTACGGGATAGAGGTTGTTGATCAATCTAACATTTTAAATGGATATATTCCTTGATAAACTTCTTGAAAAATGTCCATATAATGGCGAGAGATGAATTCCACTTTATTATTGAATATAGCCGAGGAAGAAATAAGCCACATGACAACTTATACTGGCGTCCCACCCATAATTTTATAATTTATATAATGACCTTTATTCAGCGGCTTGGAAAGATGAAAAGGCCTTCCATCTTATTTGCTCGAATAAAATTATGGAAACGTATATGAGCAAGAAAGGCATAATAAATGCTTTAACAATTTGATGAAATGAAGGCATCTACGGGTTTACGACCTAACATTTATATTTGAATGCATACAATGCCATGAAATGCAGCAACGTGAGTTGCAATTTTTTCCCTTTCTAAATAACAATAATTTATATCGCTAGTAAAAATATGACAAATGGTAGAAGTTGTGTTGATCAATAATAGCCTAACCAAAGAACAACAATAGGCCTAACAATAATAACAATAACTATAATAATAATTGCGGTCGTTGGGGGCTAAACACTCCCTGGGAAAGGTGTCTAAAATGGAATTAGTGGATTTCGACCATGCTTCGCAGAATTCCTGAGGGCCATGCAATTATTATTACCGAAATCGATTTTGGTGGGTTGAGCTGCTATTTTTTCTGCTTCTTTTAAGCTGTTTTAAAATAATAAATCCACACCGATACTCAATCGTTAGCATGCCTCCATACATTCACAAACAAAAGGCAACTACATGACTATTTCATACTCTTTAAAACAGACTACTCACAAAATCATTTAGATGTATATATACAAAATAAACTTAGTTGAAGAAAATAAGAAAAAAACAACGCTTTATACCAAACGTTTTTTTCAACTTTACTCACTACTTAAATCACCATTACGTTGATTTGTTAGGTTGATAGTAATTTGTTTAGCTATATAAATTTCTTTTTGAAATGTACTTACTACGAACAGAATATATATTGGCTGTTCGTATATTATCATTTATCGATTCTTTAACATGATACAATGACGACTGTAGAGGAGTGGATATCGCTTTCAAGAAAGAAAAATGTCGTATAATAGTTTGTGACAACATTTAATTCATCAAGGTGGCGGAATCTTTCAAGCAGTGGCGAAACGTGGGCGGAGCTAATGAAGAGGCACTGGCATCGGGGAGGGGTTTGTGGTACCGGAATGACAAAGCGGATTAAGGGGGGGGGGGTATGGGAGGGGTTAATCATCTCCTTTTTGGGTTCCTTTTCTCCTCTCTTTATATTTTCTCCTCTTGCCATTTGTGTGTGTGTGTGTGTGTGGGGGGGGGGGGGTCAAGCCCCTTCTTCCCCGTAACTTCACCACTACCTCACACCTTCCACGCTTAAAACTTACTATCAGGCTCATAATAGCAATAGTAGAATGTATTTTCTCCCAGATGCGTGTCATTGGTATAAGGATGCACTCCGCCATTGTATTTCATGGAGGGCCAGACCACGTACTCCAACCGATGCTTCATCCCCCTAACTCTCTGACACTCTTTCGATCTGAGCGGGAACAGGAAAAACGGGATGACGAAGGGCAGTTCGATGGGTATGTTGACGTCACCGTTCTCTTTACAACAGTAATGGACCATGGTGTTGTTCTTGCGGAACAGCGAAAACGGGGTCGGGATGGGCACCAGATTGTTGACGAAATCTTCGGGGAGGGCGGACGATGTGCGGAACGGGAATGTGGAGAAACCTGGAATAATGAAGAGATTAAAAAAAAAAATGATTATGTATCATTGGAAGGGATAGCTGAAAACTGTATTAGATGCATCCAATGTTTCTCAGTTCTTGCCGCTCCAAACCCAGGGGAACAAAAAATAATAACATAATATGGGAAACGAGCACTTTTAAAACTTTATTTACCTCTGAGAGAATGTCGGTAGACTTCACGCTTTTTCAAAATATTTCCTTCTTACCAATCGAAAAGTAGCTAGAAAAATCACCACTAATGTAACCCATGGGAAAAGCCTTAGGTCCTACATATAAAAAGATTATAGGTATCGCGAAAATGTAAATATTTGCAACAATCCCGTAATTCCCCATTTTATTGAATTACCATATGAAGAATCTTAAAATGCGTTCATAACAAATTATTAGATTTAGGGCACATGAATTCCAAGAAAAAAATCGTCTAAAAAAAGCAATGCCCGAGATGAAATTCTAAACACATCTCAAGGGAATCTCAGATTACCATTATGGATGGAAAAAGAAGGAAATTTGAGCTAAATGATACAATTTGCAAACTAAAGCTGAAAAAAATCTAGAGCAATCCATGAAATTGAATGCGGAATGCATTACGCCACGTGAATCTCATCTTTGGGGAAAACAGCTTTTCCTTTTTTTTTTAAATTCGTTTTTTGTGATCGCTAAAAAGTCATTTGGATGCAGTTTGCGAGCTCGAGATGTATGGGGAATAAATATTATCAGAGACAAGATGCATTGCGTGTCGAGAAAGATATGACTTGTGGATGGCTTCCTGAAGATGAATAGTGCATATAGGTTTCAAGTTTAAGAGTGATTTTTTTATGTCGAGTGTTTCTCTCGAGTCATCGGCGCCTAACTCGGAAATCTCGAAAGTGGTTCTTTTCGTTAGGGGTGGGAATAGGTCAAAAGGATGCATTTCACAAATGGGTTAAATTAAAGGAAAAAAATTGAAAATTCATCACAGAAAACCATGTTCGCACACATAGGTAATATATAAAGCAAGATATTTCACTTAAAAAGTATATACGCTTTGCACCTTATTTGCATAAATTAATTATGCATAATGTCCAATTTAAAGTTAAATAAACCTTTAATTTAATTGGTTAATGACAGGTTTCTTGAATATCAAATTTGACACGCAACGATTCAAGATCAGTTAAGGAAATGAGATTTTAAAAAGAAATCATTTGTCTTTCTGGGTCCCGTGCCCCTTTTCCCTATTATCTATATTAGCGGGCTTAATTTATGGATTATTTATATTCCAACGGGACGTTATAAGTGATGAATGAGAAATCATGAAATTTATCTATATTAGCGCGCTTAATTTATGGATTATTTATATTCCAACGGGACGTTATAAGTGATGAATGAGAAATCATGAAATTTATCTATATTAGCGCGCTTAATTTATGGATTATTTATATTCGAACGGGGTGTTCTAAGTTATGAATGAGAAATCATGAAATTTATCTATA
>JAVYIG010016073.1:0-32816 GCA_035222895.1 Strongylocentrotus droebachiensis | reverse complement strand
CCGTTCGGATGACTGTTGGTAAAAGTATCGGAGGACATGCATGGCACCTTTCCAGGAGCTAATAAGGACGTATGATTAGTGAAAACAAGATTGACAGCTTTGCAATATCAGTATCAAAATGACCGGCTAGATTCTTACTTTCTAGAGATAGGTCAATAGAACTGACTCAGGATTTCAGTAAATTACCGGTCTATATTGACGAGAACATGTTTTGTACCGTTAGCCATAGTGTTGACACAGTCATGCTGAATTTCAATTAAGTTCAAATTCTGAATTAAATACGAGTTGAGGTTTCATTCCGATGACGCTGCTGCATTGACGTAATACATGAAATTGCGCATTAGCTTTACAGAGCAATATATAATTTTGTAAACAGTCTTCGTCGCCAGTTATATAAGGGGACTTGAATTTGGTTGTATGCTTAAAAAATTGCTTCTGATCTTGGAAGACTCTTTGGTTGGGCTATCTTGAATGTGGTCGTGGTTATTTTACCTGACTGCTAAGAAAGCATAAATGCTTGTAGGTAAGCAACCAGACGACCGACGGCTTTATGTCCTCTCCGAGGGACCTGGTAATGAGGATTAATGCCTTACCAAAGGGAATTAGCGCAACGACTTGGTTTCGAACCCGGGTCACTGGATTACGAGACCACTGCTCTACCGACTGACCTATCGCGCCTCCTCAATTAATTAAGTAAACATCCAGAGCTGTTTCAACTGAAATAATACACCGTGATCGACTAAGTACTAACAGCGTTATATCATGTATATATGCGAAGTACCTTTCATGTCAATTTTAAATTCAATATCAACAGCTTTTAGGTAAATCGGTTAGGCAGGATATACCTAACATAGCTTTTGAAACTGTGGGTTTATTTCTCCTTTCGTTGTCGACTTGAAGAAAATGAATCTAACAGAGAGCAAGGAGTTCGCTGACACAGCTGACATGTCCTGGTCGCTTGTCTCAATTTACAACATTGGAACTATTCTTACATTGGTGCTGAACCCATTCGCTCTTGTGGTCATTCATCACCAGGTCGAGATCAACGATGTCACCCGCCTTCTCTTCAGAATCCTCATGTACGCCAATATTGTTCTTGGAACCTCATGGAACCTTTGGTCATTGATGTGGCATGTCTTCTCTACTCCAAGGGGCTGTATGATACATCTCTTCATCTTCCCCTTCATTTACAGAACCAGCATGGTGTCGGTGACTGCGTACTTGTCTTTAATATCGCTCAACAAGTATTACCTGCTAGCCCGCCCTCTGCGGTACCACTCTTTGTTCTTCATTCGCCATATCAAGGTCGTATTAATCGTGATTCAAAGTCTGTGTTGCCTCTGGTGTAGTATGTTCCTACCCATTCCGGGGGTTCCGTTTGTTCCTGCGCTTCAGTATAGCTGTGAAAAACGGGGATTTTCTTTCCTGAGATCGTGGGTCACTGTTCTGTCGGCACTAAACGTGGCTGGCCCGGTTTCCATTGAACTGGTCATGACCACAATCTTTGACATCTTGATACTACGAATCGCAAACAGCGTGAGAAGAGATATTAAAATTCTTCCGGTACCATTGAAAAAACTTCATCCTAATCATCCAGACCAGAGGGACCTACCAAGATCAAATACGACAAATGTCATCGAAGCTGCAAAAAATACTATTGAAAGTGGTCCTTCTAGCGCAAACGGGAACGTATCAAGACCTAGACCGTTGGCAAGGAGGAAGAACTCCGCTCGAGGAGCAGGACTTAGAACCAGAGGCGTTCTGTTTGTAATTCTTCTAACAGTGTCCTTTTACGTTTGCTGGGTTCCTGTTCTTCTGTTCTTTCTCATTCCCAACGTCATCTATACTGACGCTACTGATGCCATTGGCGCTTCAAGTTCCTGGGTGCAGCCATTGCTCCTCATATTATCGTGTAAGGAGGCAAGGAAGATAAGCTGGGACATCCTGAAACGTCTCCAATTAGCTCTTCTCAAAAAGTAAGCTTCCCTAACATGGTTCAAATAAATATGAAACTTTGATTATGCTCTAAAAGAAATATCAATATTTGGATCCCAGTACAGGACAGAATCATTTTCAAAGAATCCCTGACAACATTTCTTCTTGGACAATCTCTCAGAATCAGTATGACAGAAAACAAAGCCTACACGAAGCTATAAGGACCGAATTTGAGAGTGATAAAACAACCTTTTACCCTTGCAAACACGTGAACTTTGCGATGCAAAGATAAACGGGTAATGTTAAAGCTACATTGTATGAAATGTTAAAATGATTTCGAGAACAGGAAGTTTTGAATCATTTAAAGAGCACAAAAAGCCAAGACATGAAGCGAAGAACCGGAAGTGTGGAACTGTTACAGAATAATGATAAACCGGTAAATAGATGTAGAAATCGGTACGAAAAAAACTTACAAGAAGATCGAGAACAAAAATGCTCTGACTGGTCTCCGAAAAAGCCGCCAGCAACTCTTTCAAACAAACAAGACCTTTTATACGCATGCCTGGATTTCACACTGATTGTTATTAGTGTAGCCCAATTGTTTCTTCTATATTAGAATGGAATAAGCTAGATAATTCGATGAGAACGGCTTCCTCTGTCAATTCATTTAAGAGATTGTTTAAACAAAGTTGTAATTTGTGAATGGCTCAGCCGAAAATTCACTACCTGCATGTTTTGTAATAATATCATGATTTATTCACATAATTGCGACTTAATCAATATTTTCCTATTGGCGTTACAGCAACTGTTGAACTAGGTTAATGATATATGTTTATTTTGCAAACGATTATTAATTTTGCCACGTCTATTACTGTTGTGTCATATCTTTCTAGATGTACTATGGAATTTTATTTTAACTGTTCTGTATAAACGTTATGCTTTATGATGTAAATATGTTCATGTTTATTCAGGGCCCCACGGAAGACCACTACTTATTGGTGAATGAGCTACCCTGACAAAAGATTAGAAATAAATAGATAAATACATAAATAGATTTTTTTTAAATAGAGATGATATTATAACCGATAATGCGGTTATCTTTGATGGAGTAGAAGTTTTGCTGTAGACATAGGAAATCAGATAAGTATCACTCGTTGTAGAAAAGAGAGAAGACAGCTGAAATTGGATTAACCAACACTTTTATGGACAAACTTATCGACAGGGACGCTGTTGAGAAAAAAAATCTTCGAGGGGGAAACACAACAATCTTGTGTCAATAATTATATCAAAATGAAGTTGAATATTACACTGGAAACGTAAACTGTAATGTATGGCAAATCATGCAACATGAAGCAAGTACACACACAAAAGAAAAATCGCCAAATGCCTTCAATAAGTCATTTATATTTGGAAGTTTTCAGCGCTTATGTATATACGATGTTGTTGCTTTTTCCTTGACCTGACCCTCTTTATAATAATGAGAATTAAATTTTGTTTCGAATGAATATAGTCAGTATATATTTAAAAGAAGTAAATCTCAATAACTGAATATTCGACCAATTATTTAAGATTATTTCCTCGAAAAAGAATTATTTTGATCAATAATTCGACATTCCATTAAATTAATATATTATATAAAATATCATAGGCATACAAACCGAGCGCAACTTCAAAGAAAACTAATTCTAGGGCAATTTCATCACCACTTTTTTCTGCTTTAAAAACTCGTTAAGATATGAAAAAGATTCATATCCAGATCGGATAACTGTTTACAAAAGTCTCAGCGGACGAGGCACTTTCCAGGAGCTAATAATGACGTACAATTTGTGCAAACAAGATTGATAGCTTTGTAATATCAATATCGAAATGGCCGGTTAGATTCATACTTTCTGTAGATTGGTCAATAGAACTGGCGCAGGGTCTTAATAAATTAAGGGTCTATATTGACCAGAATATGTTTTGTACCGTTGACCATCTTGTTGACACAGTCGTGCCTAATTTCAGTTAAATATGATTCGAAGTTTACATCCGATGACGCTTAACTTTACGTAAGACTTAAGATTGCGTATTACTTTGGTTAAAAGCCTTCGTCTCCAATTATTTAAAAAGGACTTGAATTTGGCTGTATGCTTCAGAAATTGCTTCTGATCTTGGACGACTGTTCGGTTGGCATATCTTGATTAACTATCCTGAGCTGTTCCAACTAAAATAATACACCGTGATCGACTATGTACTAACAGCCTTTTATCATATGCGAAATGCCTTTCACGTCAATATCAACAGCTTTTAGGTAAATCAGTTTGGCATGATATACCCAACATAGCTTCTGAAACTATAGATTTATTTCTCTTATCGCTGTCGACTTGAAGAAAATGAATCTAACAGAGAGCAAAGAGTATGGCAACACCACTGACATTTCCTGGTTGCTTGTCTTGATCTTCAACATTGGAACTATTCTTACGTTGGTGCTGAACCCATTCGCTCTTGTGGTCATGCATCACCAGGTCGAGATCAACGATGTCACCCGCCTTTTGTTCAGAATCCTCATGTACGCCAATATTGTCCTTGGAACCTCATGGAACCTTTGGTCATTGATGTGGGTGGTCTACTTTACTCCGAGAGGCTGTATGATACAAGTCTTCATCTTCCCCTTCATATACAGAACCAGCATGGTGTCCGTGACTGCGTACTTGTCTTTAATATCGCTTAACAAGTATTACCTGCTAGCCCTCCCTCTGCGGTACCACTCTTTGTTCTTCATTCGCCATATCAAGGTCGTATTAATCGTTATCCAAAGTGTGTGTTGTATCTCGTGTAGTATGTTCCTTCCCATTCCCGGGGTTCCGTTTGTGCCTGCGCTTCAGGAAAGCTGTGAGAATCGGGGACATTCTTTCCTGCAGTCGTGGGTCACTATTCTGTTATCACTGAACGTGGTTGTCCCGGTTTCCTTTGAACTGGTCATGACCACAATCCTTGACATCTTGATACTGCGAATCGCAAAGAGCGTGAGGAGAGATATTAACAACTTTCCTGTACCGTTGAACAATCTTCATCCCCATCATCCAGACCAGAGAGACCTACCAAGGTCAAGTGCGACAAATGTCATCGAAGCTGCAAGAGATACTATTGAAAGTGGTCCTTCTAGCGCAAAATGGAACGTCTCAAGACCTAGGCCGCTGACAAGGAGGAAGAACTTCGCTCGAGGAGGAAGACTTAATAGAACCAGAGGAGTTCTGTCTTTAATTCTTCTCACGGTGTCCTTTTACGTCTGTTGGGTTCCCGTTCTTCTGTACTTTCTCATTCCAGACGTCGTCTATGCTGACGCTACTGATGCCATTGGCGCTTCAAGTTCCTGGGTGCAGCCATTGCTCCTCGTCTTATCGTGTAGGGAGTCAAGGAAGATAAGCTGGGACATCCTGAAACGTCTCTCATTAGCTCTTATCCAAAAGTAAGCTTCCCTAACGTGGTTCAAATAAATATGAAACTTTGAAAAAATGTACGATTATGCTCTAAAAGAAATATCAATATTTGGATCCCACTACAGGATAGAATCATTTTCAAAGAATCCCTGGCTACCTTTCTTCTTGGACAGACCCTTAGAATCAGTATGACAGAAAACAAAGCCTACAAAAAGCTATAAGGACAGAATTTGAGAGTGATAAAACAACCTACCCTCGCAAACATGTGGAACTTTGCGATGCAATGATTAACGGGTCATGTAAAAGCTGTATGAAATGTTAAAATTAGTACGAGAACAGAAATGTTATGAATCATTTAAAGAGCGAAGAGGCCATGGCAATAAGCAAAGACTCCGAAGTTTGAAACTGCGACAAAATAGTGACCAACGGGTTTGTAAAAATCGGTATGAAAGACGTTTACCAGAAGATCTAGAACAACAATATTCTGCTCATCTCCGAAAAAACCCGCCAGTAACTCTCACAAACAAAAAAACATTTTTAAAGAGATGATTATAAACGATAATGCAGTTATCTTTGATGGAGTAGAAGTTTAGAAGTGGACATAGGAAAATCAGATAAGTATCACTCATTGTAGAAAAGAGAGAAGAAAACTAAAATCGGATGAACCAAAAACTTTTAAAGACAAACTTATCGACATGGACACTGTTGAGAACCAGACTTTCGAGGGGGAAAACGACACTCGTGTCCCAATAATTATATAAAAATAAAACTAAATATAACTATAGATATATAAATAACACTGGAAACGAAAACTGTAATGTATGGCAATTCAGTTTTTTTTTAAAATTCATATCTTAACGACGCCTAAGATCACGTAGTGATTAACATATTAATACGACATTTTCGTTATGTAATCAAATTTAGTGTACAAATCTTTGTTTCATTCATCTGAATGCGAATTGCATACATTACGTGTTGTTAGCAACATTTAATGTATGCAATTTGCATTATGATTATCGAAATACAATTTTCATAACAGGTGAATGAAATAGTTTAGTAACGAGGCACTTCACAAAGATGTGTACATTAAGTTTGAATAAATTACGAAAATGGTCCATTTAGAAGTTGTCTCACAAGTGTATTGACATAGACTTCAGTTGATTTGATTTTAAAGGCTTTGCGATCTTGTAATCCCTAAATACTTGCGTTTATGCTCATTTCCATTTTCGTAACTACCACTAAAAAGCGCCTATGTTATAGTTTCTACATTATATTTTAAGCAAAAAAACAGAAAGAGGCCAAGACGGTGAGTGTGAGAGAGAGAGATAGAGAGATAGAGAGAGAGAGAGAGAGAGAGAGGGTGAGATAGTGAGAGAGGGAATGAGAGAGAGGAGAGAGAGAGAGAGAGAGAGAGAGAGAGACCCAGAGAAGGGCGTAAGAGAGAGAATGAGAGAGGAGAGAAAGAAAATTAAATATTAAATGTGCCTGGGATATAATTTTGTTTAAACATAACGGAGATAAACGGTCTCAATATTTTAGAGGTGTCGTGGTCTAGTGAATACGTTACCAGACTGTGGATGACATGGTTGGTGGTTCGAGTCCCTCCGCTGCCCTTATGTCCTTTGGCAAACATTAATCTACACTCTCGCCACTCTCCACCCAGATGTTAATAGTCTGAAACAAACATTCACATCTATACTTGAAACATAAGCCATGTTTGACACATATTTTAAAAATACGGCTGTGCCTTTATTATTTATTACTACACTATGAAAGCCCTTCATGGTACATGTAACACAAGACTCACGCGGTGAATACTTTTAAAGAGAAGGTTGAGTTCTGGGAAGGGTAAAAAAAAAAAATCAATTAATGAGCCTTTTCATTCTGTTCATGCTAGTATGGAAGAGCATCAGAGAGAAATGGTTGAATGAAGAGGGTCGCTCTTCAAGTGCTCTCATATTCGAAATATGGCATGTAACAGCAAATGGTTGTGGACCACAACTTTCATGGCACATGTTCGTGCAGTCCCACATACACATTTCTGTGTACAGTATCTGTGACTTTTAGCACGACTGAGCCTCCTTAAAAAAAGAAAAATATAATAATTTTTGATGATTCTAAAACCTCACAGTAAACACCTTCCCAATCGCTTTCACACAGCAGTTTCTTTCACAATGTAATTGCACGACCAGAACCTTAACTTTACCTTTAAGTAGCAATATACAGTTTCAAAAATAACAAATTGTCATGTCATCCAAAACAACAAATATTAATTATTTCAAAAAATGGAGAAGTATACACTTATTGCTAATTGATTATTTCATTGTAATAAAAATCTTGGAAATAAAATCTGCACAAATCACATATTTCAAATATTCTTATTCATTAACATCTAAAACCCTTCACAAGCCCTCTCGAAAATTCAACAAAACATTTGATAAAATTTCAAGTTTAATTAGGACTATATCCTTTTATATTACATAATTATTATATCTTCTTTTTTTTTTGCTGTACTTAGTTTATTTGATGCAGTCACAAACCAACGTTCTATTTCGAGCAATTCCAGCGAAATCTAAATAAATGTTCATTTTTATTCTAGTACAACTGCTCCATGGATGGCCACTACATGGCCAACTACCAAGCGATCATTTACCATTTTAAAACAATTTTTTTCTAATCTCATTTACATTGTTAATTTCACGCTTTACTTTCTGCCTGTATACTTCCCTGCACCATGTTAAATAAATACGAACAAAATACTTTTTTTAGGAAAGTTCTCACTCAGATATATGTCGCGGCAAAACAAAACGGTGGCTTTTTGTTTGTTTTTTTGGATGATGTAAAATGTACTATATACCTCTCATTAGAAATCTAGCCATCTGATTGGTCGAAAATGCAGTCTTGATTTTAGATATTCCCGTTTTTCAGTCAACAGTCTTTTGAAAAGTGCCCTCATACCCGCCTACCGGTCAATAGTCATTTAATGATGTCCGTTGCACCGAGTAACAGGCCGTATGAATAAATTGTGCTCAGATCCCCATTGGTTTACGTGTTAAAATTGTCTTTGTGCGAGCGCGGACACCATACAGTGCTTTTCGTCTGCGATTCCCAAATGATTGAAACTTTCAGTCATTTTTCCAGTGAAGATTAACATGCAGACAGTGTCTCATATTTTTCGTGATGTTTTAACATATCTTTACTCAATAAAAGGATGAGGTAAGAATTCTTAGTAGATTTTTGTTTCAATTCGGCATATAAAAGACATATCGACTGCTTTAATATTCGGGAACTAACACAATTCCTACCATGACCGTGAGGCACGCCTGGGTGGGCGGCCCTTGAGCCTATAAAACAGCCAGTCCTCTCAAAGCAGACGATATCTCTATAATACATACATCAAATTTGTGTATCATAATTATAACACAGAGCTCATTCAATATGCGCATGACATTTGTTGCGAGGGGGAAAAAAACATTAACCATGTCACATCTAAACGAGCCTTCAGGCAGCTTCAATACCCTTGTACATCATCCAATGAAATATGTGAACATTACCATTTTGCATTTCCGAAAATGATCTCTATGAGACATACAAGAGGGTATTGAAATTGGCAATGAGTTCATTATTATTCGCAAGATTTGCGCTCGTGTTAAGAAGAACAAAAATATCTAAAACAAAAATGTTTTATATGTCTTAAATAGAAAGGCTTATCTATCATCTTAACACTCATCTATTATTAAATTCACTGTTATATTAAGAATAACCAGCACCACAGGCTGAAAGGGAAAATATTACTCAATTAAATGCAAGTCAACAATACAAACACCGAAAGGCACAAACCGAACCGACAATACATCTGCATAATGATAGGCATACAATAATGTACGCACAAATAAGTACTGTAATTTCAATCATTCTTGCACTGTTCTGTTCTGAACTCTGTTTCATAAAACTTACGATCACTTACAACTGTCACATTCCTATAACAAATTTGCCGACAGCCAATCAAAATAATGTTACTATTTTGTATGACTGAGGTATAACTTGTTATTGATAACAAGTTTCACAAAACACAGCACTCCCTGGGCCCGGTAACATAAAAAGTCATGATTAATTGTATACCCCCCCCCCCCCCCCCCCACGACCCCATCCTTTTCCATCCGATACGCTGGATAATGAACAGACATACGTAAGTTGCCGACGAGATGACGAGATAATTTGGGAGAAGAAGACGAGAAGACAGGTTAAACAATTCGAATTGCCGAATTGCAATCCACATCTCGCCTTTTCGTCTTGAATAAGTCGACATGCTGAGTTTTAACTCGTCTTCTTGTCCTAAATTATCTCGTCATTTCTTCGGCACTTCTAAGCCTCCGCACAATCCTCATCTAAATCTATGTACATTTGAGTTGTACTGCATTTACTAGCAATGGCAGAGGGAATATATCATGAGATGAGGGAAGTCATCGTAATGGGGAAGAAAGCCGGTTTGGGTCGTGATGCAGAAAAAGTTTGCAACTATTTTCGAAAAATCTACGCAGGGGCAATTTAATACTCTACTGTAGTACTGTATATTCCAAAAAAATCATAATCGTAACTATTACGTAGTGCCGTCATGGGGGTGTTTCGCAAAAATGCTAAGTTAAACTTATCTCTAAGTTGGACTTAGCAATTATGGAAAGCCGTGAGCATCTTTGAAAATATTTTGTAAGGGTTATTTTAAAAGGCATAAAATGTTGATTTAAATCAATCATATTTTCTAATATCAAGGAGATTTCATGTTCTTGATGCGGAATTTATAAAAAAAAAATCAAAAATACTTGAAATTTCGCTTTTGAATACATTTTATTTTAAGGCTACAAATGGCTCTCCATGAATTTTAAGTCCAACTTAGAGTTAAGTTCTTCTTAAGATCTTTGTGAAACACCCCCATGGTAATGTCCATTCATTTCAGAAGGTGATGGACGCGCGAGGCTATTGAATTTGCCTTAGGTCGATTTTCGGAAGTCTTTGCGCTTTTGTTTTTAATGTTACTTGATCTAGCTAAAGCATCAGTTTACTTCACACTCGACGGAAAAAACATAAATTTCATCAAACAAACGAATCCTCCGTCTCGATGTTCTTTTCCCGTAAATCTTCCTCGTTCAACTCGGGCTCCATATGGTTATTGGCATTCTCCTCGAATCCATTCGCCGTCGGTTGATCAACGGTTTCCTCCTCTGGTTCGACATCTGGTTCTTCGTCGTTCTCGTTTGCCGCAGCCTGGTATTTGCTCCTAGGGATATAGCAGACGTACCACAGCACGACGCCGATGACGATTAGGATGATGAGGAAGGCAATGACTCCGCCAATCACAGCTGCCAAGTTGAGTGTTTCTACAAAGGATTTGAAGAAAAACAGATTGCGTGTTTTTAACATTATAAGTATTCAAGCTGGTTTGTGCCTGTGGTCATTACCAAAACTACCAATATCACCAAAATTATCTCCACCCCTGACAACATCAAAACCACCGTAAAAAAACCTCTACCGTCGTCACCACCACCCACCATCGCCACCATCACCGCTACCACAAAACATTCATTATCACCACCACCATTACAACTCCCATCTCCACTACCGTTACCACCATCGTCACCACTCATAAAAACCTTTATCGTTACCAGTACTATTGCACCAAACATCATCACCACCATCAACATCACTTATAACATCACCATCATCACTAGAACGCCCAATTCACCAAGAACGTCACCTCTGACACCACTACCAACAATTTGTACCTCCAACACCCTAACCATTATCATCAAAACCAAACACCAGGAACAAAAGCCCACTCAACAACAACAGAATTACCACTACCAACATTACCACCAAATCCACAAGGAATCGTACCACTGTTACCACCAACATATCATGCACAACCATCACTACACTGTGAAAAGGTTGGGCAATATTTTTCCAACACTTTGCCAATAGTCAACCCAACCATCTACTGGGCAATATTTTGCCAAGTAGTAACATAAGTACCCTACTTCACACGTGCATAATTGTTTCGTATTTTGTCCAAAATGTGGGCAAAGATATAACCCTTCAACTACCCGACTACGGTAGCCCACTTGTTGGGAAAATCTTGACCAGCTGTTGGGCAAAATACGAAACAATTATGCACGTACTAACGTTTACCAATACCACTGGGAAAAATATTGTCCAATAGATTGTTGGGTTTGACTATTGGCACAACGTTGGGCAAAGTGTTGGAAACATATTGCCCAACCTTTTCACAGTGTATCACCACTATTACCCAACGCAGCACCAACTAAACGTATCACCACCACCACCAACACGACTACAACCACCGCAATCACCTTTGCCACCATCATCATCACCAAACATCACCGACCACCACCATCAACACCCCGAACAACAACAGCATTATCACTGCTACGACTATCACCACTACAAAGATGACCACCACCACCACCACCACCGCCACATTATTTCTACTACCACTACCATCAACAACATTACCAGCACCAATAACGCCAGCTTTATCACTACTTCAACCATGCACCGCCGTCACTGTTACCACCATCAACATCATTACCAAGACCACAACCTCCAACATTACCCTTACCATGGACCGATTAATAGGGATAACTTACTCGTCTTGCAAGCTTGGCATCTGATCCCCACATCATTGATATGCCTCAACGTGTCGCACCCCACCTGAGAGCCAACGGGAGGGTGGGGGCACTGAGCAATCATGGATTCTGACCCAGTGCAATTAAGAACTCCGAATAATTCTGGCAGATATACGAAGAAATCAGTGAAATTCATGTCGAATGTAATTTATTAGTTTAAACTCTTTTCGCTAGCATTCTTTATATTTTCAACTCATCATATTCTGCAGGCTGCAGAAGTATCTATGACGAGACCTTTCCATAATGATACTTTTGTTATTGTTCTGTTGACACGAGTTATACGAACTTAGATGGAAATGAATTCACTTTAAATACAATAATTTCAGACCAGTTCCATTCAATTCAATCTAACCTAACTTCAATCATTCAAAACAAGTCGATTCAAGTTCATTTTTTTCACTCAATTCTGTTAAAGTAAATTCGATTCAATTCAAAGTCGATCGGATTCGATTCAATTCAGTAAGTTTTAATTCACCTCATGTCAATAATCCTACTGTTTTGTGTGTTTTATTGAAAAAAAATCACAATTTTACAAATAGTTTGGAGAGTCATTAAAAATCACAATTCACAAAATGAGACAAATGAATATCAGGGCCACGTTGCACAAAACTTACCATTGATGGTAACTTTGCCATCAATATGGTAAGTACCATGGTAACAGGGCTTAACAGCCGATCAAAATCAAGGTTTCTATGGAAGTAATCATTGATGGCAAAGTTACCATCAATGGTAAGTTTTGTGCAACGGGGCCAAGGGCAGCATGTCGATAAAACCAAGCCCATCAAAACACCGATGGAAGATTGGGTGGCGTCAGTTCGGCACCCCCGGGCGAGTCCGACTCGCATCCCAACCCAAAGACCGAGAGCACTGCCAGACTAAGGGTCCTGTGAGACGAGACATACTCCACAGAGTCAATGTTCATACTTTATTATTACACAATTCATCTGGAAAATCAAATACAGCTGCAGGAATTACCGATTGCCCACCTCGGAAATGCAACATTTGTTCCGGCGACATACGGTTTGGGCTTTATTTCGTTAAAAAAAAAAACGTGCTGGGCGTAGGGTCGTAATTTGGGTTCTACATTAGTTGTACTGTTCTACTGTTAGGTTGAGATAGAATGTTCGGTCCGGGGCAAAGGTTCGGAATTCAACTAATGTATTAGGAATAAATCGTAGAGCAACAGTCGCCGGCTCGAGCATTTGTCTCATGACCCCTTACCTGAAGCTCCAGCCCTAGCAGCGGGGTACGTATCGCAACAGTTGACCACCTCAGCATTCTCCGACTCAAAGCCTAGCTGACGGCAGATGACCTGGGCGTCAAGCTGGGTGATCTGCTCTTGGCAAACCGTGCCGTACACGTCACCGTCGAAGACTTCCAGACGGCCTTCGGTCTCGCACGGTCCGTCCAACAACTTCACCCCCAACAAGGGAGGCTTTCCTAAAATAATGGTAGCAAAAGTTTATAAAAAGGGAAACATAATTTAAATATGGTCTACAAAATATAATTATACAGAAATGATTTCAAAATGTACTGCGAAAAATCATATCGCAAAATTCATATCGGGCGCTTAATCCTTAAAGGGGAAGTCCACCCTGATATCAAGTTGGTTTAAATAAAAGCGGGAAGATGTCAGAGAAACAAATTAGTGTAAGTTTGAGCAATATCCGATTAAAAATAGGAATCAATTTTTGAAGACGTCATCGGTGAAAAACAATTGGCAACACTGTGACGTATCTTGCGAGCTCTTCTCCAATTTGCTCTGTACAAAAGAAAATCATTAACTTTCATTTTCATATTTGCAATAATATACCTAGGGTGAATGTATGATTAAACATTTACTTTAGGGGGAAAATATACATGTTTGAAGTTTGTTAATAAAGGGTAAATGGGAGGAGACTTCGCAAGATACGTTATAGAGTTGACAATTTCTGTTTGATTGATCGAACCTTTAAAAAAAAATCATAAGTTTGTTATTTCTAATCGTTTTTCGGGGGGGGGGCGAATTTATCACTGAATAACCAACCTGGGTCCGACTCGACGTTAGTGCAGGATGCGAATGCATCGTTGTCGCCGGGACAGCTGGTGGAGCCCGTGGTATCGACATCGCAATCGGCCAGTTTGGTTTCAGCTCCAGTGCAACTCACATCCTCCCATTCATACGTCAAGCCAGAATCCTACCCGTATTAAACAAAAAACACAACAATAACATTTTCAATTAAACACGCTCATCAAAGGCATTCGGAAAATCCACCTGAGGCAATTTAAATCTCTTTATCCAGGCAATTTAAATCGCTTTATCCAGGCAATTTAAATCGCTTTATCCTTGCAATTTAAATCGCTTTATCCAGCCGCTTTACCCAGCACCATGTGTGAACAACACAATGCCGCATTTCGTAATCCAAACATGATTTTTTTTTTTTTGCATGGGATGCTCATTAGCGTATTGAAATTGCACTCGAGTTGACGTTTCGAAATCTTTGCAATTAATTACTTATAGATTTGAATTGGGAATTGGAGTGTATTAATTAAGATTTTGCTGACATTTTCACTTTTTAAAAATTTCCTAGCCCTAAATACGACATTTCCACATACATACGACATTTGTGTTGTTCTTGTTTTCTCCTAAGTGACCTGAGGGCTGGGCACGATCCCCTCCTGGTGGACTACTTTGGTAAAACTTTAATTGAAATGAGTTATAAAAACGGTTTGTTGTCTAAACTAAGGATATCTGAAGTTAGAGAGAGGGAAAGACAGAGGGAAAGAGGGAAAGAGGGAAAGAGAGAGAGAGAGAGAGAGAGCGAGAGAGAGAGAGAGAGAGAGGAGAGAGAGAGAGGAGACCGTTACTAAAGTGCATTCAGAATCATACAGAATGAACGTGCAAACACTGAGTTGAGTAATTTGAGTTACTGGCGCATATATGCATTGGCTTCACATTCTTGATAAGCGTAAGTCAGGTAATAGCGCAAACGAAATGACGCCTCAAATGACAAGCACCCTCTTACCTGAAATTGATTTGCGCTTTCCAGACTCCGCAAGTTGACGTATAAATACCCGAGCTCTCGGCAAGCGACTTCTTGCTCCTTCTCGCCGAAGTTCGGACTGCAAACCTTCCCCCAGCCAAAGCCCGGCGACCACACCTCCAACCGGCCACTGGACATGTCATTACCCCCGGTCAGTCGAGTGGTTAAACCTGAAATGACCGAACAGATTGTTTTCATTTAGTATGATAATGAATGTACATAGGCAAGTCCAAGACATTTTTTCCCATATTTAATCAAACACGAAAAATTGAGTTTGATGAAGACGGTGGCACGCAATGTTGAGATAATAGGGACTTTTAGATTTGCACGATGACATAGTGGACTGCCACGTGTGAGTGTGACGTCCATATAAGGCACTGTGATGTCCTTTTAAGGCACAGCCAGTGCCTTATAAGGACGTCACACGTAGCAGCCCACTATGTCGTCGTGCAAATCTAAAAGTCCCTAATGTGATGTTGGCCCTCTGATCTGTTGGCAGTAATGTACATCGGCCACTTTGAGCCGCTGCTGGTCTTTCCAAAGCACCAATAAAGAGTGCTAAATAAAGAATGATGATGATGATAATAATTACAATGATGTTGGTGATAATAATAATGAGTTCTCATTGAATTAAGACCTCCTTAATTGATGTGAATTTAACGCAATATACAGAAGACCGACAAAGACTATGCTCAGAATACTTTTTTGCACAGAAGGCCTCATTTTGATTGCATTAAAATTAATTCCTGCGCTAATAAATCCTGTGAAGGCAATCACTGCATACATCAAATGGTCATTTTTCATTCACCCTTTTTTAACGAAAGCGCTCTAACACTCAAAGACCGCGACAGTCGATGACGCAACCCTACGTCAGGTGAATGACGCCTCGTTGACAACGAGTATCATACTATTTCTTACATGTAATATCAGCCGCTTTCTCATTGCATGGCTGACCGCCTGCTACGCCACTCTCCTGGCAGTCGTCCAGGTAGTTGTGTTCTACTCCGTCTATAGTGTCACACCACACATTCACGAGGGCGCTGTATGTTACATCTGTGATGAAAAATGACAAATAAGCGTTGAGTACCAAAGAAATAAATATAGACAGGGATGTAATTTTATGTTTGCTAAGAGATGCTGTTGTTGTTATATACTTTCATTATGATTAGGGTGGAGAATTATCAAACTTTGCAGAGTGTTGATTGTGATGGCGGGGGGGGGGGGGGAGGAGGCAAGGGATGTCATGTTACGTTTCGTTACGTAAAACTGGACAATTGTTCAACTTTTTTGCAATTATAGTACCTCAAATGTTTTTCGAAACCTGTCTGAATGTACGTCAATTATATCAATAATCTATAGGGGTTTTCTTTATCTTTCTTGTTACATAATTCTTACTTTCAGTGAATCTTGTGACGTTCTTGATGACGTCAGCTCCATGGAATCCCAGCTCCCTGCAAACGACATTTGCGTCTTCTTTCTGTACACCCTCACCACAAACCGGCAGCCATCCTTTCTCTTGTGGATGGAAGTACTACGTCAAGGTGAAAGAAGAAAATATCACTGCTAACCTAGACGTGATCCGAATTTTTCTCCGGCGACTATTTACCCAAGCTTTATTTCGTTAATGATAGGATTAAGTTCAGTATAATTTATTTCCATCATCATCAAAATCCACAAGCTTCTGCTTTTTTGGGGTTCCCTTTTTTTCCCTTATCTATTATGTTACTGTACATGAATTGTATTTGTAATTGTATTTGGTGTAATTTTTTAATGATTTGGAAAAATAAAACAACAACAATTGAATTGAAATACAAAGAATACATTTTTCCTCTTTTTTTCTCGTTCAAATGAGATTTGTTTTCAGCACAGTTCAATATAAATGATAATAGTAATAAAATAAATTAATGAAAACGTAGTATCACATTTAGGTAGTTCATAACATGATATGATATGCATTTTTTGTAGAATCAATGACAAGAAACATAATTTAAAACATATAATGGAAAAGAATGATCCTCTAAAAGGGTCCGGATGTCATGACACTTTCGGACAAAATTAGGGTAAGGGTTAGGTGTAATGTTACAGGGCCGCAGTTAAGAATTCTTGTATATTTTCAGCGTAGTAAATTGACTCGGAGCAATAAACCGGTTTACTAACCTATTCAATTTTATGGAGACATTTTCAACGAAGGATGTTCTTGACAACCTGAACGCTTGCCAGAAGGCTTGCCCGACATAGCAATGAATAATGTATGCAGACTGGATTCCAAGTATTGTAGTCCATTCATTAACAACAGCCTAATGCAATTATCAATGGTGAACAAGGGCACTTATTACACAGTAAAAGGGGCACCGTGTCAAAGAAAAAACGGGCACCTCTCAGATTTGACCAGGGGCAAAATTATTATCAGAGGTGGAAGGGGACGCTTATGATAATGGCAAAGGGGCTCTTATTGCAGAGTAAAAGGGGCACTGGTCTAAGGAGATGAGGCACCCAACAAAGATAAAAAGGGACATTTATGAGAAGGGATAGTGGACCTTATTGCAAAGAAAAGGAGCACTTATCAAAAGGAGAAAGGGCACTTATTAGAAACGTTAAGGGGCACGTGTCAAAATAAAAGGGGTAATTATGAGAGGAGAAAATAGGCACTTATTAAAATGGGAAGGGGCACTTCTTACAAAGTAAAATGGGCACTTATCAAAGTATAAGGGGCATCTCTTAGATTCGAATAGGGGCAATTATCCGAGGTAAGGGGCACGTGTAAGAACGTGGACCAGGCACCTATTGGAAAGAAAAAGAAGCACCTGTCTAAAGTATAAAAAGGGGCACTTTTAGGGGTACTGTACTTGCAAGAGTAGGGGATGCTGTGCCCCCATCCCTTTGCCCCCCCCCCCCCCTAAGAGCGCCGCCTCTGCACCAGGTTCACTTACTTCCAGTACACCTTCATGGATGTCCGATCCTTCGATCAAGCGAACTTTAGTTTTCGGTGTCGGCACTTGAGTGGTCTCGGCTGTGGAGACAAAAAGACAAATGTTCTCTTTAAAGCCCCACTGCACTATATACTTGCTCCATCTATACAGAAAACAATGCCTGAGCGGTGCCCGTTGGTCCCCATGATCCTCTTTTTCTTCTGTTTATTGAGAGCTGAGTTGATGAGATAACCACCTGTCAGTGACCACGCTCGGTGGTCTAATCCCTCCCGGCCAAACTAGTACAGACGGGAATTAATATGGGCACGTTCATATCGAGGTGTCGCCAGATAATTTTTAATAGAGGGGTGTGAAAATGTCACAAAATGTCTGACAAGTAAAAAAAAAAAAAACTTTTTATTGGTGTTGCTCATTCATCGATTGATAATAAAAAATTATTCAGCACCGACTTTCTCGGATCTAATATCTTTTATACAGACCGATTTTATATGTATAGTTATAGTTCCGGTTGTAGTTGTTAAAGTTATTTTGATTGTGCTGTTAGTAGTCCAGTAGACGGTACCATAGACCATGTACATGACCTGGAAAAGTTGATAAGTACAAGGTTTTTTTGTTAATTCGTGTTCTAGACGGGTATTGAAGTAAATTCAGCTTGGTTGCCAGCTTGGCAACCTTGAGCAACTTTTTGTATAGCCTAATTAGCATAATCATCTAATTATCATAATTATGTGCAATATGTAATAATGTTGCTAATCTCAATCCAGGAAGCCTGAAAACATGGATAATACGACTTTTCAAGGGTTTTCTATGACGAGGAATTCATTTATGACACCAGTTTTTATTTTTAAGTAATGCAATTGTCTTAAAAAGCATAATTAGCATAATGAGCTAATTAGGATATGTTCAAAATATGGACTTCATTGTCATTGTTTATCTATAAACCCTGAAAATGGTGCAATGCAACATTGTAAATCACTTTTGAAAGACGACACATTTATTCATGAGAAGATATTTCATGTAGATATAGTATAATTAGCCTAATTAGCCTAATAATCTAATTATGTGCCATATGTTATAATGTTGCTAATCTTAATATAAAAAAAAGCCTGAAAACATGAATAATATGACTTTTCCAGGGTATTTCATGACGAGGGATTAATTTATGACACCAGTTTTTATTTTTAAGTAATGCAATTGATGTAATATGTAATTATTGCACTATATAATAAGCCTAATTGGCATATTTGTAGAACATCAATTATCAACCTAAATCTAGGAAGCATAAATAGTCATGTAGAAGTTTTTCAGACCTGGAAAAGTTGTTAAGTACAAGTTTTTTTGTTGATTTGTGTTCTAGATGGGTATTGAAGTAATTTCAGATTGGTTGCCAGCTTGGCAACCTTGGGAAACTTTTTTAATAGCCATAATTAGCATAATCATCTAATTAGCATATGTGCAATATGTAATAATGTTGCTAATCTCAATCCAGGAAGCCTGAAAACATGGATAATACGAATTTTCAAGAGTTCTCTATGATGACAAGGAATTCATTTATGACACCAATTTTTATTTTTATGTAAATAGTCTTAAATATCATAATTAGCATATTATGTACAATATATGGACTCCATCATTGTCATTGTCAATAAAACCTAAAGATGGTGCAATGCAACATTGTTAATCACTTTTGAAAGACTAATGATTAATTCATGAGAAGATAGTTCATGTATAGATGTAGTATAATTAGCCCAATTAGCAAATATGCGCAATATGTATAATGTTGCTAAATAAATCTCAATCCAGGAAGTCTGAAAACATGGATAATATGACTTTTCCGGGAATTCTGCCACCAGCTTGAGCAACGTCGGGCTTGTCCTCTCAATGGTTCTGGGTTTGGTAATCATAGACAGATCATAGTTCGCACTGTTGTATTCATGTACGATGTACGTACCTGTCTCACCACATCATCAGTTTCATCATTATCATCTGCTTTAACCATCTTCAGTGTGTTTTCGACAGTCTCTCTAAATCCAATGACTGAAGCCCAACCATCAATGCGTATGGTGACCCCGTCATTTCCTAGACATTTCATGAGGTTCAACAGCATTGCCTTAAGACCAAGATAACCACCACATTGGACATACAATTTGTGAAGCTAAGTAGAGTCCCAAATAATTGATATTCTACATATATGATAATTAGGCATTAGTACAATATTTACATATAGCCAATTGCATTACTTAAAAATAAAAACTGGTGTCACAACTGAATCCCTCGTCATGGAAACCCCCGGAAAAGTCATATTATCCATGTTTTCAGTCTTCCTGTATTAAGATTAGCAACATTATTACATATGGCACATACAGTGTATATGCTAATTAGGCTAATTATACGACATCTACATGGAATATCTTCTAATGAATTAATGTGTAGTCTTTCAAAAGTGATTTACAATGTTGCATTGCACCATTTTTAGGCTTTATAGATAAACAATGACAATAAAGTCCATACATGTATATCGTACATAATGATAATTAGCTCATCATGCTATTTAAGACAATTGCATTACTCAAAAATAAATATTGGTGTCATAAATGAATTCCTTGTCATGGAAAATCCTTCAAAAATCACACTATCCATGTTTCCAGGCTTCCTGGATTAAGATTAACAACATTATTACATACTGCATTATGATATGCTAATTAGATTATTATGCTAATTAGGCTAATTATACTACATATACATGGAATATCTCCTCATGAATAATGATTAATCTTTTAAAAGTGATTTACAATGTTGCATTGCACCATTTTTGGGCTTTATAGATAAACAATGACAATGAAGTCCATATATTGTACATATTATGCTAATTATGCTATTTAAGACAATTGCATTACTTAAAAATAAAGATTGGTGTCATACATGAATTCCTTGTCATATAAAGCCTTTGAAAAGTCGTATTATCCATGTTTTCAGGCTTCCTGGATTGAGATTAGCAACATTATTACATATTGCACATAATATGCTAATTAGAATATTATGCTAATTAGGCTAATTATACTACATATACATGAAATATCTTCTCATTAATTGATGAGTAATCTTTCAAAAGTGATTTACAATGTTGCATTGCACCATTTTTAGGCTTTATAGATAAACAATGACAATGGAGTCCATATATTGTACATAATATGCTAATTATGATATTTAAGACTATTGTATTACTTAAAAATAAAAATTGGTGTCATAAATGAATTCCTTGTCATAGAGAACTCTTGAAAAGTCGTAATATCCATGTTTTCAGGCTTCCTGGATTGAGATTAGCAACATTATTACATATCGCACATATGATAATTAGATGATTATGCTAATTGGGCTATAAAAAAAGTTGATCAAGGTTGCCGAGCTGGCAACCAAGCTGAATTTACTTCAATACCCATCTAGAACATGAATCAACAAAAAAACGTTGTACTTATCAACTTTTCCAGGTCTGAAAAAATTCTACAGGACTATAGCGTTGGCATGTGAAAGCCTCTTAGAAGTGAAAACAACACGTGAGCTTTCAGTTTAGTTTCTTTTATTTCACATGAAAGAAACCAATACATTAACAAAACATAGCATATTTACAAAATTGATATTCGTGAACAATAAAGACATTTACACAGCATAAGTTTGTATGGCATTTACACTAAATAATTTCGAAATTACATGTGAAAAAAGGAACTTGATAAAAAGTATATAAAATTTAAGTTCCTCAAAAAAAAATTGACACAGTGTCATTCATAATAAGGTAAAAGTATACTTATTAAAAGGCAAAGCATGCAGACAAGAACAATGAAATGATATGGATGATGGATGTAAGAAAGAAGAGAAATAGGAAGAGAAGGTAAAGAATGGGGGTCAGAAGAAGAATGAGAAGAGAGATAAGGAAGTTTTAGAATAGAATAGTCCATGTCGGGTAGGAATATCACGGTGTCAATTGCACTTGGAATTGTTTGCCTTTGAAAAGCCCTCACATTCTAAAAATAGCAAGAAATACTACATACATGTAGTTCTAAAAAACAATCTTGGACCAAATGCTGATGCCACATGTGTAAATTCCCCCATAACTTATGTGACGTGTTAATTTCAATCAGTTTTGTTTCCTTCCAAAATCTCACAATTCATTTCTTTATCACAAGACAGTTTTATTTATTTTTCAATGCAATTACACCAGTATTCAACTTCGGATTTTTATTAAGCATGATGTGTACCAATATACCATTGTGAAGCTTGACTATTATGTAGTCTGAAAAACCCTCATGGATGTGTGTGTGTGGGGGGGGGGGCGTTCCCATGTCCATATTTTAAAACCGGAGTAATACCCACACATATGGCAGGACCCCCTTCCAATTTGCTTACCCAAAAGGTGTCTGAAAATGCGAAGATGTACAGGGTGTGGGTGGGGGGGGGGGGGGGGGTGGGGGAGGGGCTTGTAAGAATCTTTTGAGAAGAGCAACGCTAAAAAAAAAACGTTATATCATTTTTTTTGTTGCTTCTTCCCCACCCCCCCCCCCTACCCCCCCCCCCCCCCCCCTCATCCCCCACACCACAACATCCTACAGCCGATCCCAATGAAAAAAGAAAAAAACATTAATTTAAAAATCACGGTTGATTCAGAATCTAACAGAAACTAGCTTCCAGACATTTTTAGAGTAATTGAAAACCTATGTTACTGTCATCCGAAATCAAAAATAATGCAGTTTTAATATGAATTCCACATATCTGTTTTACACGTGCATGACATTTTGTAGATACGGGGGAAAAAAATCACAAAGCAAAACAGATCATTAATTAAAGGCAGGTTGATAACTTTATGGGCTTCAAATTTAAAAACAACCCAAGGTTTAAACACAAAAGATGAGCAGACGTCATTGAAATGTATTTAATGGAATTTCTATGGTTCACAGGCCCATTTTTCATTCGCGACCTTTATGACTGTATATTGGGATTTGTCATTGAATAGATGAACGAGTTTGAACTCCTCGACCCGGCTTCGACCTCGTTGTCTGATTCTAATACCATGCGATGACAATAAAACTTTTGTGCATCGTTTAACAATGAGATGCACGGCACTACGTGTTACCGGTGTCTGTGATATGGTGTAATATTGAAGCCCTATAGAAAAATTGCGCTTCAAAATGATCAAGAAGTGCCTCAAAAAAGTAAAAATCTTTGGGTGACCGGTTTTACCATACTCGTTTTCCCCAAGAGACTGTAGTGTTAAAAGAAGGATTCACTCCAGACCCTACTCGATCGATCCCTTCATGAAGTCAGCTATGAACGAAAGATTATCATACATGTTTTGAAAGAGTGTTATATCCCGAATCGTTTGGTATCATTTTTGTGTGGTATGTGTTAACATAAACGTTTAGATGAACAGGAGGCATTGTTTGCGAGTGCAAAAATCGACTTGCCCCAGTGTATCAAAGTGAGAGAATGAATTTAATGTATCAAATGAGATGCATTGGATTTGCTTTTTGCAGAAACAAAATCACACACACAAATACACACGCACAAATGTTCTTTGATATTGGATATTGGATATTTGATATGTGTGGCATGATTAATTTTGTTAGGGGTGTTATTTGGATCTGCGAAAACTGAATTACTACCCAAATCCCAATTGTTTTATTCAAACATCACATGTACTACTTTGGCGCCAGTCGATTTTTGTGACTGTTTTTGTCAACTGTTCATCCAAGCGTGAACCCATACCACACACAAATGATATCAAACGATTTAGGATAAAACACTTTTTCATAAGATGTATTATAGTTTACTGTTCATAGAATTTGTTTTTTTAAATTAGCAATTTTCTAGGTGTAAACTTTTTTTTGGACTCACACTATAGTATCTGAAAACCACCTCTTGGAGTCATTGGGGAGTATTACGTTTCAGAGTTTCAGAATCCAGTCTACAATAGTAGTTTTAATTAATATTTTAAGAGGAGACTTTAAGAATTAAAAAAGGGCAAAAGCTGACATCGTGATAAAGACACTCACTGAATGTTTTGCTCGAACGTTCCAATAATATTGCGTAATATTCTTAAATAATTCTGAAACTTCCAATCATAGAGCCTATAAAGCACTCTCTGACAAAAGTTTGTCGAGTGAAATGTAATAAAATGTGTACAAGTCAATGGCCTTTTATGCTGATTGTATAGTTAAGGCCAAGCAATAATAGGTTTGGAATTTTGTCTTCCGCATACAAATAGCATGACGCATGGCTCACAAGTAGGGTCTTGCATTGTGACAATTTAGGGGAAATGAAACAAATTCATATCGTGGAGGAAACGTCAAATATTTGACTCTATCCATTGAATAGTGCAGTTCAAAGTCAAATCAAATCAACTTTTCTTTACATGTATAGTGTATGAATATGGCTTAAAGTTCTGCAAAGTGAACGAATATGTCAAATGCTTATTTGCTTTGTGGATGACGGTATACCTATTTATTTTCCCTGTAATAACAAAAAACAACCTTGTCTAACTACACCACAATTAAGCTAATCAGGGACTCGGAATAGTATTAATGCCTTCATTCGTAACGAGCTGCCGAGTTTGGTTAAATATTTTGAAGGTTAGCAATATGGAAAAATTTGACTTTCACAAACACCCCACCACAGAGTAAAAAAGGCCATAAGGAGGGGGGGGGGGTGCATTCTGGGATGAAAAGAGTAAGATAGGTATACAGGGAGCAAAGCGATAGGAATCGCGAAAATGGGAGGGGGGGTACTGGCATGATAATAACATTGACGGAAATAAAAAATAGTGACACGAACACGAGACTAAACAGCAAAGCAGACAGCAGAAGGAATATAGAAATAGAGAGAGGGGGGTGATATGGAGAGAGAGATAGAGAGAGAGATAGAGAGAGAGAGAGAGAGAGAGAGAGAGAGAAAAAAAAGGATAGAGAAGGACAGAAAATGAAACGGTGAAAGGGAGTTTGAGAGTGAAAGAAATACACGCTTCTACAGTTTATCCTATATGTATCTAATGATTTCCCAGAGTATAGACCAATGTTAGAAAAGGATTCTTTTGATTTATACATGTCGATGTGAAAATACAATCTTCTACTGGCATCCACTGTACAAATGATCTAATATAGTAGAAAATCTATCCGTTAAATGTAATTCAATATAAAGAATTGCTATGTAACATTATCTTTTATAATAAATAATGTCAGGTTATCTTTTTGCCATACCTATTATTGACTAATATGCTATATATAGTATAACCTTATTTCATGTTGTCTTGTATTTTACTGTAAATATGACAATAGTACTTTTGCCATGGCTTTTTTTTATTCAATAAAACCGATATTAAAGTGAATTGAATTGAATTGAAATTAGAATTTTGCTCGATTATGTTATTATGTTTGTTTGTATACCAACTAAGAGCTGAGGTGTGGAAAATGGGTGAAAAATTAGTGCGATGAATATATCGAACAGTTAAACATTTTTGTTTTTTTAATTCATTATTCACTACTGGTACTTCTATATCATTATTACAAATTAAAAAATTACATAGTGTATATCAATATAAAAGTAATATGTATTTCCACATAAATTACCACTGGGCTACACGTAATTTCTTCACACTTGTATACTATATATGTACATTATGTATATCCACATGGCATCTATTTAGAAAAAAGAAAAACAACGACTGTGTACTGCATCATTGCCATTTAATAATAAATAAAACTTATTACACCGTAGGCTTTCTCTCTCTCTCTTTCTCTATCTATTATGTGTGAGGAAGTGCGAGGAAATACATCGAAAGAGAAATTGTATATTCTCGAAGTAAATGATAATGAAATCAAATTATAAAACAAATGTTGGACGTTGTCCACCTAGATCTATGTCTGGCATGGAAATTTATCAAAATGAAAAATGAAAAATGAAAATGAAAACAATGTCCTTGTTTATGCTAATATGTAAAAAAAACAAAATATGGTCAAGTTGGCTGATTTCCTTACAAAACACAAATTAATACAGATGAATAAATCGACACCATTATAGGGTACACATGTGTCACTCTGTGGATAAGACAATAGGATATCAAAGTAGTGACTTACCGTGGCTTAGGCCCACGACAGAGACGATGGCAAGAAGAAGGGCCAGGACCCATTTTCGATCCTGCACACGAACACTAGACGATCCGCAGGATATACGCGCGGTTGTCGCCATTATTTTTGCACACACACGGACTGCCCGGCCGATTATAATTTTTATTATATATATTCAGAATTTCGCGCGCTTGTCAGGCCTGTCCCGTTTCCTGCTTTTGTTGACGAACAGAATAGAGCAAATACAGAATATTTTCCAAGATATGTTTTCCCCTTTAGCGTGCACTTATCTTAGAACGATGTGATCTGAGCTTATCAACAGTTCAACTCCTTTGTAGGATCGACTGTGATTCAATTATTTTTGTATCACTTTGCACGAGTGACGTCTGCTACGCTACAGCATAAAATCAAAGCATCTTCGTGCAATGGTATGTGCACCGCAATGATCAACTTACGGTAAACTGTCACAGATCAGTGAACAGTATTATGACTGGCTAATAATCGCATCGGGTCGACCGTATGGATCAGAACGCCCAATATACCAGATTGGCTTTTGGAAGTAATCATGTTTGCTTGAAACGGACGAACAAAAGATATGAAACCACGATAGGTGTGTGTTGCGAGGGTGAGTGTGTGTTGTCCTTACACAGCGCATTAAGCAGGGCTTAACCGAGTTGCATTAGCGAGTTATGGGGAGTTGTGGTGAGTTGCCTCAAAAAAACACTCGCAATAACTCGCGAATAATTCGGTATGGCTTAGCGTAACTCTTTACAACATTCCACGACTCTCCTCGAAGTCGCGAGCAGTTCCAAAATTTGGAACATGTTCAAAAATATTCCCCGATTAGTTGCAATTCGAGGTGAACTCGCCTACACTCGTAATATACACGCATTACTTGTAACAAGCTCGCGCTGCACTCTTTATAACTCGTAGCAACTAGCCACCTTATGAAGAGTGCAGCGCGAATTTCCTACGAGTAATGCGAGTATATTACGAGTGTAAGCGAGTTCACCTCGAGTAACAACGAATTCACCTCGAGTAACAACGAATCAGTGAAAATTTTGAACATGTTCAAAATTTTCGCTGATTCGTTGTAGCACGAGGTGAACTTGCTTAACACTCGTAGCAACTCGCCACCTTATGAAGAGTGCAGCGCGAGCCTGTTACAAGTAATGCGTGGTATATTACGAGTGTAGGCGAGTTCACCTCGAATTGCAACGAATCGGGGAATTTTTTTGAACAAGTTCCAAATTTTGAACTGCTCGCGACTTCGAGGAGAGTCGTGGAATGTTGTAAAGAGTTACGCTAAGCCATACCGAATTATTCGCGAGTTATTGCGAGTGCCTCTTTGAGGCAACTCACCACATCTCCCCATAACTCGCTAATACAACTCGGCTATTAAAGTGGGAGCCCTGCTTTATTTGTCTTCTTTTGATAGAAAGGTAGAAAATTGACATGACCTTCATTTAAATATAAACACCAATTCCAGTCACAACCGCAAAACGTACTCCCAATCGATCGATATTGAAATCTTGCATGGTCAGGTGGGAACCCCGCCAGCTTGGGACGTGGAGGGGGGGGGGGGTGAAACACCGGCGGGTCCCAACTCCCGATATATTAAAAACAAAAACAAAATTAAGTTCCTCCCACATGGAACAAGTAAAATTCTCATTTTTCAAATTTTATACATTTTCAGTCTGATAATTATGTCCAAGCCGCTGGGTTTCCAGAACAAAAAGTCTTTCCAAATAATCATATTGTTTATTTAGGAGCACTTAAAATAGTAGAACGGCGCCTTAAATATTACAGAATGTGAAGTGAAACATAAAATACATAAACTCATGGAAAAAGTAAATCAAATTATGCTACTGAGGGAAGAAATATGTTTTAAAGGATTTTGAAAGTGGCAAGACTAATTCTCTGATGGAAAGTGAGATATTGTTCCACGTTTTCGAAGCAGCCACTTAGTCGTTTTTTGGTTGACGAGAGTCTGGATTTTGAATATTTTGTTTTACATTTCTCAGTTGTTGAGCGAAGTGTATGAGCTGTGTGTCATCAAGATGTACAGGTACTATGATTAAAAACTTTGAAGACGTGTAAACAGAAGTTATACAAATGCATTTCTGTGGAGGGTAACCAGTAGAGTTCCTTAATCAAAGGAGAAATATGAATGCTAGATCCAAGGCCAAGGATTAATCTAGGAGCTCGATTCCGGGCAGTTTCGAATTTCTTTCTATCTTTAAATTTGCAGACCAGACAATCATTCTACTCTAGATCATGTTCATGATGTAGACAGAACGGGGTAGTGGATTCTTGTAGATTCGTTCATACATACTGTAGTATATCCTCCGAAGAAGCTAAAAGCATTATAATCAAGCATCAAGTATTTACGAAAGGCTGTTTATATCACAGCAAACTGTAGGGTGCAAAACCATTTTAAGATGAGAAATGACAAGGTGTCATGGTAAAGTGGTTCAGGGTTTGATGATTTGAATCCCAGCCCGGCATAAAACTCTTTAACAAGACATTAATCCACTTTTGCCATTCTTCACCCATGTGTAAATGGGTACCCGATTTGGCAGAGCGCTTCACAATTGGCCGCCAGCTATGACCGGTGTAAAAAATATTAGAGCGTAAGGAACGTCACAATGCGAAGGACGTATCGCTTATAAGAAACCACCATTATTATTCAGTGGTGGATGCATCGGCGAAAAGGTCGAATCGGCCGCCTTCCCGCCCCCCCCCCCCCCCCCTCCCCCTTGGCGGGCTTTAAAACAAAAAAAAGGTGAGGAAGCGACGGTAGAAAGAAGGCGAAAAGAAAGAGAAAAGAAGGTAAAATAGAAGAAGAGAGGAAAAAGTAAGAGAGAAAAAGAAAACAAAGAAAACTACAATTAGGAAAAAAACAATGGCTGATCTCAAAGGGAAATTTCGACAAAATGACATCTTCCTTGGGGAGCAGACGACGTCGTAAATATGGCGACTCTTTATTGTAATTGCAAGACGATATTATTTGGCCTTCAGCAATGCTTTTTATATCAAATGGAACTTTGTTTTACTCTATATTTTCATGATAATGCTTCATAGTCGAGAGGTAATTCCCCTTTAATTCAGTCGGCAAGTTTTCGTCCACTCCTGTGGACTTTTGATTATTCACCCAATTTATTGCTGTCTGCTGCCTCGAGATTACTGGAGCGAAGATAGGGGACAATCAATAGCCAGAATCCCTATTAACGTGAAGGATTAATCCTTTTTATACAGATGGATTCTTTTACCTATCTTGACTAGAAGTGTGACTCAAAGCAAATTAGATGGGCATTACGGACTTTTAGATTTGCACGACGAGAACGTGGACTGATATGTGTGACATCCTTTTAATGCAATGTGCACTGCCTTAAAAGGGCGTCATATTGCTTTAAAATGATGTCGCACGTGGCAGTCATCGTTCTCGTCGTGCAAATCTAAAAGTCCCTATAATTATTATCCCATCCAATACTGCATTGTATCCAGTATCAAGGGGCGTCTGTTCTGTTATTGCTGAATGAGATGGAATGCTCATTAAATCTGAGGGCTTTTTGGTGCTATTTCAAGAAGATCACAAGAGCCTACATTGTATAATTTGTTTTCCTTATTAGGAGAGTGTGTGTTTCTATCGCTCAAGACGGTTAATTTGAAGGTTCTGAATTGCTAGATCTCGAGAGCGTCCAGGGCTCCGCCTGGACCCCCCCCCCCCCCCCCGGTAGGGGCTATGTTCCTGGACCCCCTTTATTTCATAGGAAGTACACTTAAGCTTTATATCGATCTCAAGCAAGAGCAATATCAATAATCTTGTTAAGTGAAACCTGTATATAAAGACCTGTGAAGGAAGAGTGACAACAAAAGTGACATTTATAAGCAGGTGATCCTTATTACATTGTACATGTTTCGATGAGAAGCCATTTTCAAAGGACCCCCCCCCCCCCCCCAAAAAAAAAAAAAAAAAAAAAAAAAAAAAAAAACACATACAAAGTGGTGGTCGCTAAAGCAGATTTGACTGTGCATCACTGTAAAAAAAAAAAAATGCTTATCTGCACTAGTTTGGCCAGGAGAGATTATGCCTCCCTGCATGGTTACTGACAGACAGGGACGTAGCCAGAGTTTGATGTGGGGGGGGGGGGGGGACATACTTGTAATCGATCGACGTCCTGGGGAGGGGTCTAAAAAAGTTCAACCGATCCACCGTGCCCCCCCCCCCCCCCCGTGGCTACGTGCCTGCAGACAGATGGTTATCTCATCACATCATCTCTCAATTAACATACGAAAAAGAAGACCATGGGGGACCAATGGTCACAGCGTAAGCATTGTTTGCTATATAGAGGGCGCAAGTAGCTATAAGCAGCGAGGCTTTGAAGGTACTATGTCCCATTTGCAGCCAACATTCTGTAGAACTTTGCAGGAATTATGAATATGTCACGTACATGTCCTATCTGTGAATTTTAAACGTTAGCAGTGTCATAGTATTCAAATTATGCAAGGAAACCCATTTACCCTCTAGACTTCACTGTCAGACACTATTGGGTGACTGAGGTAATAACGTACATAAAATGAGCTGTAAAGGGTACATGAGCATTTGTCTACATCAATAACCCACTTCTTGTAATGGTCAAAATTAAACTGATTGAAACTTTGCGCAGCACAAAAAGGATTTTTTCCAAGGGGGGGGGGGGGGGGGGAGTTAACAAATTCAAATCGGGCCGAAAATTTCGCTACGCCTCAGCCAGCCGCTGAATAAGCATGGGGGGGGGGGGGGGGAGGTAAGAGGACATATTTATTAAAAAAAAACACGAAGGCGGGGGGGGGGGTTCCTCTAAAACACACACATTAAAAAAAGGGGGTTTAACACCCCCCCCCCCCCCCCTGCGTACGCGCCTCAGTACAGGGGTCTGAAAATCAGACTATTACTAAATATTCACTTCTGAATGATAAACGCCTATAAACCAAAACAACAACAACAACAGCAATCACTTAAAGCTCGTTATTTTCCCATTAAAAGACAATTTCGAGCCCTTTCGTTTTGAGGGAAATTCTATATTAGTATTAGCTTTCAAATGCCGGAATTAAACCTTTCATTTTTTTTGGCTTGCAAATGAGCATTGCAATGATATATTACATAGTCCAACCCAGTGGCGAAAAGCTGTTCCGATGAGATGGATGATTGAGATTCCTCGCGCGAACACACACAAGCACACGCACAAAGACACGAGCACACGCACACAAATACGCGCACACCCACACAAGAAATACGCACACACCCACACACACTTTGCATACCCACGCATACGTCCTAAACTGATTTGAAGTATTTTAACGGCACTTTGAAGAGATTCTATTAATTTTTATCCAAAACATGTTTTTTTAATAAATCCAGAGATGGATAATTAGTCCATTTTTCTGTGAATTACCCTATAATATATTATGAAATTATGTTTCTATCCATGTTTAACCCATTCATGCAGTGAAATAAACTATCAGGAATATGTGAGAGCAGATTCATATCAATAACTTAAAAACTTCGTGTTAAATTGAAAATTAAAAAGGTTTATACAAATTATGTCACTTTTGCATTAAAACTGTAAATATGTAGGATTTTGCTGTTTGGAGAAGTAAATTTATACCCTTTTGTGCATACCGGAATTAGAAAGTTTACTGAGGTATTCTTTAATATATTATCTCTCAACTGGACAAAAAAAAAAAAAAAAAAAAATATTCACCCAAAATGACTTTTGGCGCACTTTGGTTCCTCCCTGGCCCACTGTGCCCTGGCGTTTTGTATTGTCCGCAGTTAATGTTTTCTCAACTGTTGAACAAAATAATGTGTATTATGAACAGTATATGATTTTGTTATATTGTTATTCACTTTATTCATAGGTAGGCCCTATAAGTTTAGAAAGAATTCTATTTCACAAGCACGTCCTGTAAACCTTAAAGGGGGTGTAGCATGGAAAATATTGGTAAACGCCATCTACGACTTCTTTTGGAAAACTGCACGTAAACGAATTGACTTGATTAACGGTCAGTGCGCTAGCGTTCGTGAAACAGACTGCAGATCTCCTCACGCTCCGGTTTCGCGTATGTTGCACGAACGTGAATACTGCGGTCGCGCCGTCCGCGTGCAGTCATACCCGCTTGGCACCGAGTCAGGCCACGGGAAAGACACATAGTCTCGTCATGCTACACCCCCTTTAAAAAAGCATGACATACATGAATTGTCTGAAGTTTGAAACGAAATAAAAATCTCAAGAAATAATAGTGTGATTACAGCAAAGCAGGTGGAATAGTGAATTGTGATTTATTGCATGAATATGCTGATTCTTAGGCACAAGCGTTAATAATGACAATTATGACGAGTAACCTAGTTGTATCAATACATTCACCGACTCTTGTTTATACCTTAGATACACAAATTCTAAAAGATCACAGTTTGACAACAGATAGAGATATGCAATATCTCCACACAATCAGTTCTTTAATTACTTGTAAAGTTCTACATGTATGACAACACGAAAATGACAGCATTGTCAATATGACATTTTCTACACCACTTGTGAACTCAGCTTATTACAATATGGCAAAATTCCTACATGAAGTTTTTATTATTTTACTTTAACAATTCTCCTATCATTTCTTTCAGAATTCTGTAGAGAGAAATTTTCCTTTTGGT
>JAVYIG010016072.1:12500-32818 GCA_035222895.1 Strongylocentrotus droebachiensis | reverse complement strand
ATTGTTCGTGTTTTTCAAGAGAAAATCTTTCCATCCATATGTAATTTGTTCTAATTATGAGTTGTTAGTGAATTTTCTTTGTGTAGCTCCTTAAGTATATTTGTGCACTGTGTCGATGTCATGTTATGTTTTTCCAATTTTTCACCGGTTTTGAATGTAATTATTTCCTATTTCAATGTCATGCTTTTGATGTCTTTTATACATGATTTTAATGTAAACGCAAAATGTTAAATCCCACAAATTTCCATGTCATTATTGGACGAAATAAAATTGAATTGAACTAAATTGAATTGAAGTATAATAATCATGACAATGTACTAATAAATTTGTCGAAATTTAACATTAAAAATGCTGGGCACAGTTGCAATGTAATTTGATGCTGAGGGTGTTTTAGCAGGCATGTATGCTTATAAATAAGCACCCACATGACCGACAGGTGTGATGCGCGCGTGCGTATGTGTGTGTGCGTGTGCGTGTGTGTGATATGCTAGGTGCAGATATACTACTGACCTAAATAATGATTGCATGCGAATGACCAATAAACTCAAAAGGACAATAACATTCGCCTTGAAAATCGGGTAATAGTGCGAGGGTGGGCCGTGTGTTGTCGTGCGATCTGTTTTGTCTGTAATTTTCTTTGTTTGTTCATTGAAAGTAGGCTCAGTAGTTTAGTTTCTTTACAATTCAATTCAGTTTTTTTTCTAAAAAATTTATAACAAGGATGTTGAAACAAATTTACTTTTGAAAGCCATAATGTTTGTGCTACCTAGCAACAACTAATGTCGGCAATTCGAAGTGAAATTATTGAAATACAATTATTCGTAACAAAGGCTTAATAGTTATGTAATAACTTGGTTACATTACGAAATTGGTATATTGCGACCCAATACAATTAAATGCGGACGAATATCGTGGTCTGTGCGTGAGGAGTTACATTGTTAATACATCACTAGTTTCGTCTTACGTGAGAAGTATGAGTAGACGAAGTATTACAAAAAATGCAACTTTTATGGGTGCGAAGCAGCACCCACAATTGCCCATGAGATCGTCATATTGGTATCTCGGGCCGTGTGATAAATAACTTATTCCCCCCCCCCCCCCCCCCCAAAAAAAAAAAAAAAAAAAAAAAAAAAACTTAAAAAAAAACTTTAAAAAAAACTAGAATATCTTCAAGACCGAAATAATCGGTCTCTTTGGCCGTCAGTCATGTATAGAATCTTAGAAGTGCAGAATCGGGAAGAAACTGAAACAAAAGGGGGAAATGAAGTAGAAGCGCGGTTAGCCCATATATATCATATAATGCTTATGTGAAAAAGTCATGCCACACCCACATTCACGAACACTCTCCCAGTAACCGAAGAGCATGCAGTCACATTTCGTCGCTGGGGCGCGCGCGCACACACACACATTTATATACTGAGGGTCTTTTTATGGATGGCGCCCCCGCTGATACGCTAACTATTAGTATGTGCAATGTGGTTATGAGTGAGTTGCCAAAGACTACCTCATCTTGAATAGCCCGAGGCACCCCTCCATGTGCATATCAAACATTATTATAATGGTGAGAATTGAGGTCAATCTCTATCTATCACGTGACTACAATAGGGTATAAAATATCGGTTGCGACGTATTCCGTGGTCCGTGCAGCCCGTGCAGTTAGCAAACCTATTTGTAATATTGAAGAAGAAGAAGAAGAAAGGAAGAAGAAAAGAAGAAAAAGAAGAAAAGGAAGAAGAAGAAAAAGAAGAAGAAAAAGAAGAAGAAGAAAAATGACATCCTCGGGAGGTTTTAAGGAGGCTCTCACAGCTTTAACTTTGCGACGCGTATGTTAATTTATTTCTACTCCGTGAAATGCTGTGAAACCGTTGCTATGAAACCGTTAGATATGTGCAAGAGCCCTATATAGAATGAAGTTATTATCATTTATAAAAAAAAACATTATTATTAATATTATAACTAAAAGAAGGAGGAAAAAAAGAAGTAGGCGGATAAGGAGCAGTAGAAGGTATATAGAGAACTTGTATAATTGAAGAAAGGGGATGCTTCTTTATGATAACATAGCTGCTGACTGTCTTGTTGTGAACCTTTTGTAGGTCAAGTACTGTAATCGTCCTAGCCCTTACAGAAATATAAATCTAGTGCTTAAATTGTTATTAAAGGTGGGACATATGGAACAAGTTCGCTTGAGCTAGGTTTGTCAAATGGAGAGAGGAGCGAATATATTTCTTTGTCTACCGTCGGGCAAAATTGAGTTTTATGAATGTATTTTATACCAAACAGTTAAAAAGAATAGGTTACAATAGACTTAGTATACACTGTAAAAAAGAATTTGTTCATTGGTAATTTTTACGTATTTTTTCCATGTAGAATTTACTTGAAAACATTAGTTTTGCCACTTACGCACTAAATTTAATTCTTGCTAAACCAAACTTTCAATTTAGTAGAACATACGTGGAATATTTAAGTAAAATCAAATACTTAAGAACTTTAAGTAATTTCAGCTTGTATTAATTTAGTAATTTTAACTCAAAATCAGAAATTATACGTATTACTCAAACAATTTATGTTGATTATTCTTATCTTTTTAAAGTAAGGACCGATGCAGTGCGTAATAGAAATATTTACATAATTTATGAATATTCATTAAGACCAAATTAAACTCTTTTTTAAATAAAACAATTCTTTTTTGTGGTTGAATGAAAATTTAAGGACTTTAAAACATTTACTAATTCATTCAACATGGCTAAGCAAAGACAAGACAATTTTTAATTGTTACCAAGTTCAAAACAAATAACAACTTGATATTTCAGGAAATTGTCAACCAATTTTCCTTTTAAGATGCTACGATCAAGTATATATAAAAATTGGAGCCTTTCAATATGTGTCGAATTGAAGCGTATGTAATAGTTTGTGATGGTGGTAGATATATATATACGGTTAAATCTTAAATAGAAGTAGTGAATGATTAGTGGATGTTACTTGTTAGATTAGATGGGTACCAAATCGTGCAATATGTAATCCTATCATAGCTTTTTTTTAATTATCTAAAATGATTACAATACTTAAATTATTTACGTTAATGTAACTCGATTTAACTGAGTAAAAATTTATTCAGCAAAATAAGTAAATTCTACATAAGATGCCGTAGGTAATATTTACTTAATAAAAATAAGGCAATTCTTTTCCTCAATTTTATTGAGTTATTTCGACTATTATTTTTTTACAGTGTAGACGTGTCTCAATTGAAATCAGATAGCGTAGTGTACGTTCCATTTCAATAAAGGAATGCATGGGCCATATGAAATGAGAAGAAAGGGACAAATAACCACATAAAACTTGGACTTCAAAAGACTCCAAGCAGATAGCGATCTTTTATCCTTTCAGGTCATTCACTCAACCCAACAAAGACCTCCTCTAAAAATAGCCCAAATCACAAAAGACATCTAAATATAACCTCCATAAATTCCCAAAATACATTTCTGCTTTGTGTGAGGATTCTATATTTAGAAGGCAGAATTGTACAGATATACCTTGCGGCAATTTAGTGCGTGAGAAATATACTCTATTATACCAAACCATGGAGTTACTAAATCATTGTTTGTTGTTAGCCTCACAGTACAAAGCCGTGGCTGTCGATTTATATTTGAAGTTGGATATTAAAAAGGGTTTTGTTATCAAGATCATAACTGCCTTACCCAGCCGGGTCTATTGAAATGATGAAAAACAGCTTGCATAATGAGAGGGCTAATAAAGCGTTCATTTCTTATCAACCAACCCCGTTTGCCATATGTAGGTTGTCATGGGCGGGTTGTTAAGAACAAAATGGATTGGGTCATTTTGAAGTCGCCTGTAGGTCAATGCTTGATAAAGTGTGTCAAATAAAAGTGGGTCCACTTGGTGGAAGCTTACTATCGAGGGAGTAGACTGATTTGGCTTCTGGTGAAATAGGTGGTTTAAAAACAGAAACAGGCTGCATGATGGGCAATTTGCAAGTACGTCTAAGATTGTTGGACATCATTATTTCCGGTTTTCCATACACCATCTCCACAAGATAAGGTAAGCTTTATTCCAACAAAAATTGTAATTATTCAAGGTAACGTTCGTAAAATACCTGAGATGACACATTGTATCTAGTCCGCGAGTTGGGGGTGGGGGAGGGGGAAGGGGGGGGGGGGGGTCTGAAGATGCGTCAAATCGTGAACCTACCAGAGAGTTATATATGGTGAAAACAGTGCCTGGTATCTTTCGATGTATTCGGTGTATTTTTATTTGAAATGTGGCTCATATTGCATTTTATCATTAGGTAATCTGATAGAAATAGACTTTTGATTAAAAATAAGTGACCTATATAGAGTTGAGACTCAGATTACTGTATTAATTTCCATTATCAGCTATGTAGCATATTATAAGGGGCGTCGATCCGAATTCGCAATGGGGATTGGTCGGAGCGGGTGTAGGACGCTTACGATCTACAAGCTGAGATGTATGGTCCTACGTGTTATCAGTGTCTGTGACGATGGCGTAGTATTGAAGCCCTAAAAAAAAATGCGTTTCAAAATGATCACAAAGTGCCTCAAAAATTAAAAATCTTTGAGTGACCGGTTTTACCATACTCATTTCCCCCAGTAGACTGTAGTGTAATAAAAACCGTTAGGAAAACGAATTATGAAATTTCGATTTCCAATCATAAATATCTTGATAATCAGACAGGCGATCGGCTTGTAAAAGTCATGGGGTTCCTGACTGGACTAAAGGTTTATAATTATCATTGCAGCATGAGCTAAATCCAGGATTTTGTTTCAGAATCTGAGACAAAGTTACCCAATCCATTTAATTAGGGGTGGGGTAGTGGGAGCAGCTTTGCTGACAAGTTCACCTAAAATAATATCTCCAGCCTATGAAGGTAGTCTGGGGTCGCATTTCCCTTAGTAACGCCTCTCCGTACGATATTTTAAAGAAATATCCTAACATCATAACAGCAAATTACTCAAATAGAAAGCAGAAAAATTAGAAAAGCAGAGTGACGCAAATTTGAATAGAATCGATACAAAAGTAAGAATCTCATTAACTGTTAATTGTGTTTTGACTATATGGGCACTTCAAATTGGCTGAATCTGTAGTATCATTTGATTTGATTTGATTTTATTTATTTTTCCACTCAAATATCCACAAATTAAATGACATAATATATAAACCATACAGTTATACAATATATAATAGAACAAATGAATTATACAAATAACAAAATACTGACAAGTATCGTAATCAAATAAGTTTACAGAGTACATCTAAGTTTGAGAATAAGACAAAATATTTGATGTGGCTTGATTTAACTGAGAGGGGAAAAAAGGGAAGCTCAGAAAAGCTAGGCTTGTTGAGCGAGATTCCCAGTATAAATTAAAAAATGGACCATCAACAAAGTGCATCAAATCCTGCACATGTCCGCCGCCAGAGAGACCAGAGACGCACGAACCCACCCGCCCGCGCCAGATCCACGGGTCTCCCCCGCCAAGGCAGTGCCGGGAAAATATACTTTTCATTTAGTATCGACATGACGCATTATTTCTTGTGAACAAAATGACTGAAATTTTTATTCATTTTTATTTTCAAATTGTATGATTCAGGAAGGCCTTTCTTTTTAGAGGACCTTTTATAATATCCATAATATTTTTATTTAAAAAAGAAGAAGATATTTTTAACACGATAATTGGGAGAATTGTCCATGAATAAGTCGCAATCCACAGACCAAATTGCCATTTTGAGATTCGCAACGCTAGTGGTTCTGTGACCGATTCAATGCAATAACGAAATGACGCTGTCGTTGATCTGATTCTCAATACTCTCGTCTTGAATCAAATTCCTAGTATTTCACTGAAATAAAAACAGGAAGGTGTAGTACCACATTATTTTCCAATCACAAATAAAACTGTTGTTTCATATAATTTTGGAGAAACAGCCTTATATGCAAACATAAGCTTATACCGAAGACTTCTCTGTTAAGTGCAATCAGAAACGGCACTGCCAATGGTTTAGAACTGTGTATTATTGTCATGATTTCAATGATTTTTATAACAACATCGGTAGGAAATATTGAATTCAACAATTCAAATTTCTGATCAGAGAAGGTTTTTAATTAAGTTTGTCGTTACTAAAACCTTGACATTATTGGCACATGATTATGTTATACGCGTGTTTCGCGACCGTTGAATAGAAACATACATCTATAATATTACTCATTGAGGGAGAAAGATGGTAATTACAAACGAAAAACACAAGAATAATCCATTAAATCTCTACAATCATGGATTTATGAAAGTAGAAGCTTGTTTATTTTGTAGAGATGAACTTGTTGACTCTTTGTCGAGTGTTAAAGACCGTCAATACTACTGGGCCAGAAGGTATTAGACCACACAGCGAGGTCACTGACAAGTGGCTATCTCATTAACTCAGCTCTCAACTAATATAAGAAAAAGAGGATCATGGCGGACCAACAGGCACCGATTCGGAAGTTTTCTATATAGAGGGAGCAAGTAGCTACAAGTAGGCCAATTCCACTCCAAAAATATTTTTGTTTTTAATGGATGCTGAAAAACAAGAGAAACAGAGCAAAACAAATTTGAGTAAAATCGGATAACTAATATAATAAGGAAGTTATGAATTTTATGAAAAGTATGAAAAACTATGGAACTTAGAAAATCATTACCCGAATTGCTAATTTGGTTATTAGTTTGTGACGTCATTACCTCACTATTTATCAATTGCTTTATACATTTCTATCCCATTAATTTCCCTCTTTATTCCCCCAAAACATGATTTCCCCATGCATTTGCCCAGGTTAAATATGATTTGTATCATATTGCGTTAAATATTGTATATTCACAATTATTTATTTTTATATATTCATCAAAATTCAAATTTGTCATGATTTAACTGGAAAAAAAATAACTCTATATTAGTGCATCAACACAAAAACATATAACTATCAGTATAACTTGGATGCTGGTGTGAGAAAATAAAATTATCTTTATAAAGAATACAATTAGTGGATAGTGAGGCAATGCCGTCACAGACTCATGACTGATTTGCCAATTTGTCTAGTGATTTTCAAAGTTTTTCATGGCAATAAAATTCATAACTTTCTTATTGGTTATCCGATTTGTCTCAAACTTTTTTTTGATGGGTTTGTCTGATTTTTATAAATGAAAAGTACTTTCCCGATACTTACCTAGATGCCCCTGCTTTCAATTGAAAATATAAAGGTGATGAATTTTTTAGTTATTTTTTATTAATACATTTTAATTGCAGGAGGCTTATCACAATATTTCGAAAACTTGAATCTTTTCCTCAGAAGTATATATCATGATTTTAAAACAATAGATTTATCCGAAACGTGGTTGAAGAATTCCTCTCCAACAATATTGAATTGTCAAATAATAGCAGATGTAGAAAAACAATAATTGGTGTTATAGATCGTCCACCAGGACTTGACTTAGACTTGTTTCTCACTGATTTTACTAATCTGTTGTATAAAATTAATATAACTTCATGTAATTGCCTTATTATGGGTGATATAAATTTAGACTTTTATAAATCTTTTATATAGCTTTTATTTACATCCAACCATTGACTGTCCAACTATAATTACCTCTACATCTGCTACTTTATTGGACAATATCTTTACAAACATAACTGTTGCCATCAATTCAGGAATATTATTAAGTGATATAAGCGATCATTTGCCAGTTTTTTTTTCTATATTTCCATCCGGCCTTTGCACTTGTTACAAATACCCAACCGCTTACTTTTAAACAACGATGTAGTAATGAAAAGAGCTTATATTCTTTTTGTACTAAATTGAGCAACGTCAAATGGGATCCTTAAATGTTTAAAGATGTTGGTATAAGTTATAATACCTTTTTACAAATATTTAATGATATATTTATGAAGAAAGTTTTCCTATCAACTCTTATTGTGTAAAACAAAAGCATAATAACCCATGGTTAACTAAGGATTTCATAAAGCTTTGTCACAGAAAATCACTCTTGTATAAAAATTAAAAAAATATGTTAAACACCCAACATTGTATAGAGAACAAATTTTTAACAATTTCCGAAATTGTGTAACTTTAAAGATACGACAGGCTAAAAGAGATTACTATGAAAACAAATTCAATGAAGTAAAATGTAATATAAAGTCCACCTGGGAATGCATAAATAGTCTCTTAAATTGTTAAAAGAAAAAAAAATTCAATTGTAGCTAACAATGTAGTTATAACTGAGAATGAAGATATGGCTAATTCCTTTAGATTGTTTGTTAACATTGGTAAGAATTTACAAGATTCAAATAACACAACTTCTAATAATCCCTTCTCTGATTATCTTAAACATCCAAATATAAACTCAGTTTTTCTCAAGCCTGTAACTAAACACGAAATAATAACCATAGTCGATAACATTAATATAAAAGTAGTGAAATATGCTATTCATCTAATAAGTGAACCGCTAAGTATTATATTTAATAAATGTATATCAAATGGCATCTTTCCATTAAAAATGAAAATTGCCAGAGTAAGTCCAATTTTTAAAAAAGGTGATCGTAAAGATTATAGACCAATCTCAGTCCTAACAATATTTTCCAAAATTTTAGAAAAATGTATTCATAATAGACTTATACATTTTATTGAAAGTTATACATTTTTATTGACAACCAATTTGGATTTAGACGGGGACACGCTACAGCTACAGCGTTATTAGATTTAATAAATCGCATAAATAAAGCAATTAACAAAAAGGAATACGCTCTTACTATATTCATAGATCTAACTAAGGCCTTTGATGTTATAAATCATTGTATTTTATTACAAAAATTTAAATATTGCGGTATTAGGGGCACACCTTTAGAGCTTTTATTATCTGATCGTAAACAATTAACAATTATAAATAGAGCTGAATCCCAAGTTAAAACAATAGGTTGCGGAATTCCTCGAGGATCTATTCTTGTCCCCCTTTGTTTTTTATTTATATTAATGACATGCCATGTTCAACCCATAATTTGCGTTATATTTTAGTTGCAGACGATACCAGTGTATTTTGTAAAGGGCGGGATCCTACAACTTTATTTCATTTCGTAAATACTCAATTATTCAATTTAAGTGAGTGGATGAAATCCAATGAGTTAATATTAAATACTAATAAAAATAATTATATTATGTTTGGAACTAATAAACCAAAATTCCAATGGATTTAAATTTGTTCCATTCAAATAAAAAGATAGCTCGGGTGTCAAGTACAACATTTTTGGGAGTAATTGTAGATAAAAAACTATTTTGGAACCACCATATAAATCATCTTTGTAACACTTTATTTAAAAATATTGGTGTTTTATTCAGATTGAATTTCTTACCTCAGACTGTTTTGAAAATGTTATATCATGCCCTCATTTCTTCCGGTCTAAATTATTGTAATATTGTTAGGGGTTTCACTTCTAAAAGAAATATTTAACGAATTTATAAATTACAGAAACTTGGGATTCGCCTTATTACCACTCTTTTTATCTATCTCACACTCTACCATTATTTAATTAAAAAAATGCAAATCCTACCTATCCATGATTTATTAACCTTAAATACTATAATTTGCATGTTTCATTTGTCTAATAAACTTCTTCCTGAGATGTATGATGATTATTTTACTTCGAATTGTTCCATTCATAATTACAATACTAGAAATGCTCAAAATATCCACTTCCCTTTAAACCGCATATCAACTACTCAGAATTCAAAATTTATAATGGACCAACTATTTGGAATAACCTCCCAACTAATCTAAAAAATAGTAAGACCGTAGTAAAATAGTAAGACCGTACTCTGAACTGTTTAGTTCAAACGATTAGTTAAACAACACCTACTGAACTCATAAATGATTATATTTTGTTGACGTTTCCTATCTTTTCTTCCTTATCTTTTTTTACAATTAAAATGTTGATGTTTTCGTTGTGTTTTTGTTAAGTTTTTCCTGTAATAATTTTTTGATATTTTCTTCCAATGTGTAATATGTTATGTTATTCTTGTTATTTGTTAAGGGGTCATTTTCAACGAGCCAATTTAGTGCTTTTTATAACCCCGCCACTATTATTCATATGAATATGAATTGAATTGACAACAACAACATAATGTTACAAATGTATTCAAGTGGGTAACAAAAAAACATGTCTATACATACCCATGTACATACAAAAAAATCCTCTGGACGGCCATGCATTATGGCTCAAGGCATGGGCACACAGAGGATTTGTTTATGTTGGGAACCGAGGTAAAATGCAATAAGTCATTGAAAATCTATTGTAATTTATTTGTGTTTTCTTATTTATGGAAACTGCCCCCTACCCTAGCTCCCGCTGCGTACTGGTAATGGTAATGGTTTTATTAAAAATTCATTTGCAGCCAGATGGTTGAATTGCAGAACTTTGTACATTGTAAAAACATAAATATTTGTACAAACATAAAACGTATTAAGACATATCACGCAGTGATTGAATTTTCTAAATAAATCAGAGTACACATATATATACAAATTAATACAATTCATAAAATTCACTTAACATTCTATTCCACATCGTCATAGGGCTGGAGGGAAATATAGAAGAGAGGTAGGGAGGATAATAGAGACAGACAGAGAGGGAGAGAAAGAGAGAAAGTGAGAGAGGGAGAGAGGGAGAGAGAAAGAGAGACAAAGCGAGGGATAGATATATATATATATATATATATATATATATATATAAAAGATAATGATGAGGATGAGAGTGTATATCAGACATATCGAAAATAAGGTAAAAAGTACAATTTCAACAGAGAGAATACTGGTTGTAAAAATTAATAAATAACATTTTACATTTTCATTGGTGAGTTATGGATAACATTATATTGTAAATTGATCGGTAGGTATGCAATCAGATGAGAGACATGAAATATGGTAATTTTGAGATTTGTCTTGTAATAAATATGTGGTAAATATGTTTCAATGATTTACCGTATTATATTATCACTTTCATTAATCAATTATCAAGGTTGTACAATCGTCTTAGTTAAAAAGTTATATAATATTTCACATAAAATAAAATAATTCTACAGCACCTCTACCTCATCACTATGGGGATAAGTTTACATGTTATAAAAATGTGGACAAAGTGCATGATCATTACTGTGAATTTAGCAAGTCAATAAGGTAGGGAACTGGACTGTTACGAAATCGTTTGGTTTTACATTTTAACTGTTCTCTGGTATTTGATTTGCGTAGGCTTCTAATGTTCTTACAAGGAGGTATGAGGTAAGATACCTTCTCGTTTGATATCAGTTTCTCTGCAAAACTCAAACACAGTTCCTTCCTTCTTTCAGCCAAAGAAGACAGATTCATTTGATTTAGTGCTGTCTCATATGACTGGTAATTAGGTCCCAAGATTATTTTCAGACTTCTTTTCTGCACCCTTTCTAGTCGATTTACTTGTTCTTTAGTTAGGCCTCCATTCCACACCGGCGAGGCATACTCTACGAGGGGTCTGAGGAAACCAGTGAAGATGGTACAGAGATCTTCGATCGGCAGTCCGTGACCTTTCAGGATCCTAATGAGGTGTAATCTTCCATTTGCACGTTTTATCATGAAATCTACATGATCACTCCATTTTAAATCACAGCGGATATGGACTCCTAACAATTTGACAGACGTGGATTGCTTTAGAGGATGCTGATCAATTTCCAGTGACAGTGGTGTTGGAGGCTTTTTCATAAAACACACCTGCATACTTTCACATTTAGCAGGGTTAAGGGACATTCCATTTGACGTAGACCATTCGGCAAAATGTTGAAGTGTTGCTTCCAATAGAATTGACTGATCTCCAGCAAATCTCGTGTCAACAACAGTGACATCATCAACATACTTCCAATATGCTATATTACTATCACGTAGCGCACTGTTGATGACGATTAGGAACACAATCGGTCCAAGTTCGGTCCAAGTTTGGTACAGTCATGGTTCAGTGTCAAAGCAATGGCCTCGTAACTGTGAGGCCCCAGGATCAAAACCGTGTCGATGTGCTATATTAGTGCCCTTTTGCGGGGCATTAATCCTCATTACTGTCATTTATGACTTAAGGGCGTAGGTCCCCTAGTTGATAAGCATAGTAGCATACACATGCTTTAGCAGTCACGCAAAACACACATTGTCATATTATTATTCAATAAAATCTGAGAATGTTTACTATGTTCTAGATCTAGTATTATTTTTAAATTATTTTTTTAAATAATTCCATAAATTGGGGTAAAACAAAAATATTCGACCTATATGAGCGACAGTTTTCTGAATATTGTATATTCATAATTATTGGTTCTTATATAAAAATTTATCAAAATTCACATTTGTCATGATTTAAATGAAGAAAAATATTAATCTTTATTAGTGCATCCACACAAAAACATATTACTGTCAATAAAACTTGTAAGTTAAGCCCCACCCTGCCCCCAGCAAAGTTATGATTATTATATGAATCTAACTGAAGCCGAGCACTCACAGTCACAGTAGTATCATTTAAAAAAAATATTATTTTCAGTTCGTGAAACTCGAGGATTTAAATGTATGGGTTTGGGTTTTGGGTTTTCCATCCTTTTTCTCTGGGAAACACTGTATATTTCACCTTGATTGGACCTTCATCTGTATTGTTTTAAAAGTGACTCAATTACATTTTCTTTTTTACAGAAAAAGTATAAAACATCAAATTAAAAAGACAACGGCCTCTTCATTTTAACCAAATCCGGGCTAGAAATTAGTAATATTTTTTCTTGTGTGTGTGTGTGTTTTATTATAGAAGCATGTTAGTCCAAGTTATTTGTACATGAAACGCACAATACACATTTTAGTTTTACCTCTCACATTCTGCTCTTGAAAAACAATCTACTTTTCCCACAACCCCTTCAGAAAAAACTTTGAAATTAATTTGAATGACAAAAAATGTAGCTGAGTATTTTATACGGAACATGATGACACACCTGCGGAGAAGAGGGTATGTGATATAGACTACACCAACAATAGGCCTCCATATAAATGGAGCAACGTGACTTTACCATAAATAGGTCACCACTGTAGCCACCAACAACGGTAGGGCAAGGTTAGTTTTAGAACTTAGAGGACAAAACATTATTATCATTGAATAAAGAGTGTGATATTTAAGTTTAGAAACATGCAGGTCTTCCATATTGTGAATAACATTTCGCTAAAGCTCCAAATGACCAATTCAATATATTCATAGCCCCGAGAATGTTGAAATTATCGATACAAAAATAAGAAAATTATGAATGTTTTGAAAGTTCATTGTAATCACTATGCGTATGGGCACTTCTAAATCGCTGAATCAGTACATTTACTCATGGAGTTACTAACCATGATTTACTGTAACGTACAATGATTAAACTTCCAATTTTGAATGAATGACTCACGAAGGTCTTTTAATATGGGAGAAGGCACTTACGAGAAAAACTAAATTTTGTACACAACGATCGGGAGAGTTGTACATTTCTACGTCACAATCAACTGACAATTTGAGATTTGTATAGACTTAGTGATCTCATTTTTCCAACTTTCATAACTCACTTATTACTGGTCCGTTTTATTGAAAACTTTTGCCATCATGTCCCCTTTATTTTTCTGCTTCCATACAAAAAACTTATCACATAGGTTGGATCTCCCTTCAATATTGTGTCACCGGTGAAAAACCCGATAGGCAGGGCACTTTCTGGAAAAGGAGGCACTTAGACAAAGTAAACCTCAAAGCGAAAATATGTAATTTGTAGACATTTTCTTCATTGTGATTACATTATCAGGGAATATTCCAATATTTGTGTATCTCTTTACATGGTCCAAAATACTTTTCAGTTGGGTGTGATGGTCTGAATATTTATTTGCGAGAGAGCGACACATTTAAGATTTGTGAGGTCGCAGTGCGAAAAATTTCATCTTATAAAGAGCTAGAAGACAACACTTAGTGATGGGGTTTTAAGCACAATCTATTTATGAAAGACTTAAAAGACCTTTAATAAGTAACATAATTATATCAACTGTAAATACGAGCGAGCTCTGGGGGCATAAAAAAAACGATTGCTCATAGTCGCTTTAAATTAGGGCACATGTTATGGAGAAAGGAAAAGGGGAAACTTTTCAGAAGGGAAAAAGACACTTATTAGAAGAAAAAAAAGGGCACTTATCAGAAGGAAAAAGTGCACTTATTAAAAAAGGAAAGGGGCGCGCTCAGAGTTAAATGGGGGATTTTTCTCACATGCCCTAAAAAGGGGCATTCATCAGAGATGAAAGGGGGGACTTATGAGTATGGAAAAGGGGAAAATATAATAAAGGTAAAGGGGCACGTGATAAACATTAAAAGGGGCACTCATCATATCATATTAAAAAAAGGAATACTCATCAGAAGGGGAAGGGCACTTATTATCAAGGAAAGGGCCACCTGTCAAAGTAAACGACGGTCATCTCTCAGATTAGACTAGGGGTAATTATTATCAGAGGTGAAGGAGGTACTTATATGAGAAAGGAAATGGGAATATTGCAAAGGAAAAATGACACCTATCGCATTTTCAGGGGGTACTTTTGGGGTACTTGAAAAAGTGGGGGCTCCAGTGCCTATCTACCCTATCCACACCTCCTAGAACGCCGCCTCTGTCGATAGGGGCTAACGTTGATATAATATGTTGTAACACAGAATGACATAGGGCCGGGCTTATGTGTTGTGTTCTTTCTTTTTCTTCTTCTTCTTCGCTATACCAGACAATATTCGACGAAATTACGATCATTACGATATATTCATTGTGAAAAGATCAGGAACTGTTATTGCAATATAAGCACAATAAGCACCCCCTTACCGCCCCTCCCCCATTTACCCTACCCCGCGCCCTTAATTGGGTCTGTTTGTTTCTTCGCTTCCCAGAAATCGTGAATTTTCGAACCCTTTGACCTCGTCCCTTCTTCGACGGTCCTTGATCTACATATTAATCATTGAGCAACATAATCATTGTGCAACATAGTGCGATAAACCCCTTCTTCATAACATGTTTGTCCACGTAGACTAAACACGTTGCGTAAGGCCGGATGAATACTATGCGACGTCATATTACGTAAGATTATGACTGCCTTGTCTGCGAACCACTCCGGGGGGGGGGGGGGGGGCGGGGTACTCAGATTTGGTTTGGACAGGGGTGTGTGCCGCTCAAGCCTCGAAACCCCTTCCCATTTTTAAGGGTCATTTGTTGGGGGGGGGGGGGGTTCCCGAAATAAAGGCCCATTTTTCACAATTTTTCGGGTGTTTTGAAATTTTGAAAAAAACGGACCCGTGTTTAGTGATATTTTTTGTTAAAAATGGAACCATGTTTAGGGATTTTTGTGTGAAAAGGTGACCCATTAGAGCGAACGCGACTATTCTATGATTATTCTGCGATGTTATATATTTTGAACTATTTTTCTCTCTATCCTTACTTGATAACTATATAACTACAACAATTTATATTGTGTTAATGAAACGCAAAGATTATCGAAGTATTCTATGCTTTCATATGCGCAATCGTTATCATTCGAATGGACGTGTTTGTTTTTTATGCAAATATAGGCGAAAGAAAGAACATGGTAACATTAACGACCTAATTGAATCAAGTTATGCTATAACAAAATTGCCAACATACAAGGGTACGATAGTTGATCAAGATCGTAATTCTAGAAACAATTGTATGGATAGATGGACAGAAAGCAGGAAGATGTAAGAGAAAGCTACTTCTAGACTAGGGTGATCTACATTTTTCATGTCATTGATCTATATTATTACATCGACTGATCTATTGTTCAGAATAGTTCACTAGTCTGCTCACCAGACTCAACGGTAAACGAATTACTCTATTTTAATCACTGAAATCTACCCTACGTAGTGTAGATTTTATTGGTTTCAATCAAGTTGTTTTTTCGTTTTAAATCCCATTAATAAAATGAATTTATGAAATAGATATTTGGTGTTTTAGTTCCGAATTTGAAGGAAAAAAAAATTGGATTTAGGCCAACTTCGGCTACCTGTAGTTTAGTCCTCTGAGATCATAGTCCTTGACTTGCCTATAGTAAGCAACTTATTTAGTTTTTAGGCCATGTCGATCAGGGTTACAAACCGCGCTCATTAATCAATAGGCCTATTAAAATATCTAGGGCATATATACCCGTCGCCCCTTCTCTGTAAATTTCCAAATACCAGTAATTTATTTAATAGCTTTATGATGTAGCATAGGTCTACCGGCCTGTCGATCCATACAAGAATATTTCTTTAGGGGCTTAAATTCATCCGAGGTTCACTTATTCTAGGTTTTAATATTCTGACGCGTGCACCTGAAGTGCATGTGTGTTATGATTCTAATGATGAGGATCATATTATGGTTCATCTCCTTTCATTTATATCACTAGCTTGATTTAACTCAAAACTTCCATGTCGGTATGAAGTGTAGACTAGACGAGACGATGATGCAAGCTCGGCAAAGGTCTCGTAACCTACCTTCTACTGCGCCTGAGCAAAAAACGGTTGCGTAATCGAGTCAATACCTTTTGCTTTGTTAGACAGAACGCATACTGGAAGTAGGTTACCTATTACGGGTGCTCATCTTCATCTATCTCATGTGATCTAGATAGGCTCACATTGATTACATGGTCATCCTTGGGAATCATATCTAGTCCACTGAAACTCTTGTTTGTGCATCACGTATTTAACCAAACTGCTTTTTGAAACTGTGCCGATATGTCTTGACTAGACTTGTGTGATCAGATGTGATTCTATCCAACTTTACCTTCAGTTCAGTGCATCTTCGTCTTATGAAGCTTGAATTCAGGTAAATACTTGTTGTACATGATGATGATTGGCATCACAAATATTCGTTTAAATTATGCTCACCTTTCTTGTTTTGTTCTGTTTTCTGTGTGCATAGAAGGGGATCGGAGTGAAATATTTCATTATGAATTTTTTTTCTAGCTGAATTGTAAAATTCGAGTTTATCTTTTATTTTGATGTCCCAAATATTTGGCATGTTCGTTTTTCTTCTTCATGATGAGCGACCACACTCAACAAGATGAGGATTCTGTCACCGTAGGTCAGTGTTGTTGCACGTTGTCGACTTGTCGTTGTTTTGTTTGTAATTGGATTGATGCACTAGGGAGATGTCTCCCTGGTTGAACGTCTTGTTGATACATTTTTGGATGGATTTTCGCCAGTTTTTCAAAAAATGAAGTTGTAAAGGCACCAGTGTTATCTCACACCTTTGGCAGTTTTTGTATTCTCATAAACTATTTTTTGATCATGTATGTATGTCTTCAATTTTTTTCCTCTTGCTGTTTCTTTCTGTTGACGATAATTTGATTAATTTCTTGTATACTAAAGATGTAAACTTACTTTGCCCTGTCCTGCGTACAGATTCGTTGTGAAAAAAAGGTGTTCTTCTTTTTCTTCATCGTCCCTGTCATCGTCGTCATCTTCTTTTTTCTTTTACTTCAACTTATATGACTGTATGCATCTCTTTTTCTTGTTATTTTTGTTCTCCTTATCCTTCTTCTACTACTTCTTTTTGTACTCCTTCTTTGTCTACTCCTTGTTTAATTCTTGTCTTCTTTATGGGTGTTTCGAAAATGAAGGAGGAAATAAATTTGTGTAAGAGGATCGAGGGGGCTGTGATCATTTTTATAAAAATCATTTGTCGTTTTGCACCGTTTGATGGATGAAGGGTGGGGGGGGGGGGGAGACCGACAAGTACTTTCTCGTGGCCAATAGTCATGCCACTTTTTCATAATAGATATGTAATGAAAAATAGGATATCACAATCAAACGGCTATCTAGGTGTCTGTACGGCAAGACTAATATTTACTCCGAGCCCGAGCTGTAACGCTTACGATTACGTAATGATGTCTCGGACCCGAAAGGGGGGATGGACGGTTTGCTTTATATTTAACCAGGGAGACGAAATTCCTGATCCTACTTGGACGCATTTGACTTCTGTTATTTTCCAAGTATTTATATATATTTGTTATAATCTTTTCCTATTGGTGTTGGTCCTGAGACTGTCACCCCAACAAATTGGCGGCATGCATAGTCGCAGCCGTTTGGTTTATCCCAGGCACCCCGAAAATGAGTTGGGTCGAATTCAACCGTCTAGCTAATTTTTTAAACTTTGTCAAAAGGACGTTTCGTGACGATAATACGAAACGCCCCAAAAAATGTTATTCGTAGAAATTTCGATAATCTACATGTATGTTGGAAAATTAAACATCGCTATCAGTGATCGCAAACGGTTTGTGTGTGCAGACTGTACCGGCAAACCAATAATTACTCAACCTTGCACGATTACAAAGAATTACGCAAGTATTGCTTGTGTAAGCATATTATAGAAGGGGAAGGACTATTTAAATCGTATCAGCAACTCCCAGACTGGCCCTATACATCATAATTCCTACATGTCCTCTGTGATTTTTATGACAGCTCATAACGGAGATGGATAACTATAATTATATTATTATAATATTGAAAATCACTAAAATGAAACACACTCGCGAGATTCTCGTTACTATAGTCTCTATCCGATCATCTTTATGATCAGATATTATTTTGTCTTCCGTCCTCCCAAAACACAACTACTACGTGTGTGCCGTATTTTTTTTCTCAAGAGTTTAATTCTAATGCAAGTAAAATGTATGCAGATGTGAATATACCTGCATGTCAAGATGTACGTTGTAAGAAATCTGATTTCAAGTTTATTCAGAGAATGGACACTTCAGAAAATGTGTTACAAGGTTCACCTCAGACTTGTGGAAGTTTTTGGTTCAGTAGCTCGTTTGTCACAGTCGACAGAGGTTGATTAAAGTACCGGTAGTTTTGTTTCTCTTATCTGTTTGTGTTCCCCTCTTACTTTTGCTTATTGTTTATAATTGGAAATTGGTCAGGCATTAATATCGAATGAGGTAAACAGACAAATCTGTTGGTGAACCAAATAACAGCAACAATTACATAAACATCAGTAATTGAGATTTTGGAAGAGAAATCCCCTTATTTTTATAGGGATATCATGTTTATTCGATGTTACATTTGTATGAGGGTAAAGATAGATAGTACGACTATAACACTCTTTCCATTTATGTTTGTATGAATTGAACAAAAAATATATTTCGTTGAGTAATTTCAATCACAAAGCAAAACAGGTGCTATTATTGTTGAAATTCTTAGAAAATCACTTACTTTTATATTGTCAGTTCTGTTAAACGCCAGAACGGAGTTACCTTTGAGTGAATATGAATACAATGTAGTTATTTATGGCTTTCAGCAGACCGTCTAATCCATGTAAACATTAAAAGAAATGCCATTGCAAGTACGAAGCAGTATGTGAGATATGAAGAGATTGTATATGGTGGAAGCTTGTTAGAATTAGCATATTAAACTTTTTCTTACACAGCGCCATCTATCGAGAATCGTTTGCATGCTCGTTGAAAAACAACACAGCATTAACTAGAATAGAAATGAACAGAATAAGAGGTTCACCAGTGTAATTACTTTTAGTCTCAACTTACACTCAATTTCTGTTCTTTCATGTCATTTCGAAATCAAATCCTTTAATTAAAGGCAGACCAAAGTGGAAATAGATTATCACTCAAAACCCATAATGCACATGTTTGGCGAGAGACAGCACATGTAAATAAACTAATTCCATGTCATTCTTTCTTCTCTTTTCAGGTACCTATCAAGGTGATAGCTATACGTGATATGGTTTACCCTCTACATTTCAAGAAAATATCTTACTACAACATAACTAGCTATGGAGAACGACATCATAATGCTCGAAAACAATGCACACAAGAGTGAAATTCAGAGAAATGGACTGATTTCACACTCCTCTAAACATCAGCGAGCTCATCAACCGTATGAGAACTTGAAGACATCATCACCCCTCTACCAGAGACCAATTCATATTCCGGTTCAGATGGTGTACCCCGCTATTCAAAAGACCTCAGAGGACAACCGAAACAAGATCGGTGGTCTCTTCGATTCGGATGCTAAAGAAGATAGCGCCCCCTACAGCTCTGACATGGACGACGATTCAAGGGAAGAGTGCGTGGCCAACGAAGAGGGATACGGTGCGACGGGAAGACGACAACGCGACTTTGTTCCCGATGGTACGAAGGACGCACGGTACTGGGTGAAGCGTATTAAGAACAACTTATCTGCGAAGCGATCTCGAGAGAAACGTCGTATGGCAGATAATG